>JAOXYL010000090.1:6483601-6493836 GCA_028564955.1 Terapon puta | reverse complement strand
TGTGGTTGTGCAGCAATGTGACAAACAACAGCACTTGTTAATGAGTATTAACGAGTCCCGCGCTGGCTCCCGTTTTATTCAGTCTGGGTATCCGAAGAGATTTAACAACCAGAACAAATGACCTTGTAAAATCTCTTTTAATATTTCAAAAGATCCTTGAATTCCCCCCCCCCATCCCCTCCCAAAAAAAAAACAAAAAATCAACCAGGACATAAATAATGCATCCACTCCTTTCTCTTGTCAGCCTGGATGCAGTGAGCGGAGGATTCAAAGGTGTTAAATAGCTCGAGCATTGAGAGAAACAATCAGAGGATGAAAATTAGCAGCACAACCTTGATTTCTGTGTGTTGAGATAGCTTAGCTTAGCATAGCTTAGCATGGAGGCTGGAAACAGGAGGAGGCGGCCGGCCTGGTCGCCTCATGCCACTGGCAAGAGCAATGAGCCGAGACATACTTCAGCCAATAGCGACTCCTTTTACACTTTGCTTGTTTGGATATAAATAATTGGTGCATTTTCTAATTTTACACAGAATCAATCTGTTTTGTCACCATAATAAACTAGAACAACCATAATAATAATACGTGTGCTTCCCATGGTGTCAAATGCGCACCTCTAAACCTCATTAACTAACACTATTTGGTTAATCTATGCATAAAGTGCTTTCACGTGAGGTCACCAAGAAACGAGCAGAGATGCCAACGTGATGGAGGGATGGATAAACTCTTAGTTTATATTTAAAGCACCTCCTGCCTCCAGAGTGACATCGGCCTCCTTTAATTCTTGGACAGAAAACAAATATGTGAATTTGTGTTGAACTGTTCATTCAAGTTGCTTTATAAAGGCTCCTTTTACTGACAAACAGTGTGAAGGACTAAAGTAAAGTCTCTCTAAAGTGATCATGTGGGTTGAAGTAAAAAAAACATGATTATGTCTGTACAGTTTGGTGTAATAATAATTAATATATACATCATTGATCACAAAGAACTGGTGACTTTGGCAGCTTTTGCAACTTTATGGCTCACAACAAGATCGACAAGATGACGTTTAGTCCCAAGAATTGCACGTTGGTTTTAACATCCGCCATTCGGGTCTTCGGCCTTGCGGTCCTAGCTGCGATGGCAGATCTCGCAGCACTCCAGGCAGAACTCGAGACACTCGGTGGGCTCGCAGCAGGACTCGAACAGCACCGAGTGGCAGTGGGCGTGGCAGTTGAGCTCCTCCACTGGCGCCTCCCGGACGGCCGAGCAGCAGCGGGCGCAGGCGCGGCAGCAGGAGGAGCAGAGGGCGTGGAGGCAGCCGGAGCAGGCCTCGAGCAGGCCGAGGAGCAGCGCCGAGCCCTGGCACGACAGGCAGGCCAGCAGCAGGCCGACACAGGAGTCTGCAGGGGCGTCACGGTGAGGTGAGAGGGGGGAGAGCGGGGCAAACATCACACCCGAGGTCGCGGAGACGCTGCCGAGCGCTCTGAACGCCCGTCAGGCACCATCAGAAACGGGGATTAACGAGTCTATTAACCTGAAAATTAATCCCTCACGTGCCTGTTTGTTGTGCCAGCTGGAACTTAAAAGAAACTACTCTGCCGCAGTGATCAAGTGTGATTGTGTTTACTTAATCACAGAGCTTGGTTCAGTCCTCAAGGGAAAATACAAAAAAAAAAAAAAAAAAAGAAAGGCCACGGAGGCTGCTGGTGATGAACAACAACTAGGAGGGAGCTGTCACAACATAATTGCTCTCCTACCCAAATTAGGTGCAGATGAAATTGCATGCATTAACCCTGCCGGTGCGTCGCAGTGCGTCGCGGTGCATCTCTCGCGATCCCGCCCGGTGTATTACTACTCCGCTAGCGTTTTCATCCTCACAAGGACTGGGTAGTGTGTGAGCTCATGCAAATCCAAGTGTTTTATCCTGTTTACTCAAGGAAGTAAATGAAAAGGAGATGGCAGAATTCCCTGGGGAGTGGGGTTCAGCGTTTTCCTGCTTAGCCGCTCCAATTATACACCCCCCGCACATAACTTATGCTAATACCTATATATATATATATATGTGTGTGTGTATGAAAAAGGAGCATTATGTGTGGCCACTGCATTGATTTTAATGCATAACTTCATAGAGATAACAACATGAACACAATGATAAACAAGGAGTGGCACGCTTTGATAAAGCCGGAGGAAAGTGCAGCAGTTTGAAAGTCTTCAAGGGAAACTTTCGAGGGCCTCATGTGTGTAAAAAGATAGACTGTCTTTGGTGGTGACAGAGAAATCATTTGGATGTACATGCTTCACACAGATTTTTTTTTTTGTTGATGTTGTCGTTCACTCAACTTACTCAAATTTATAGAATTCTCGATATTGTGAAGCTTGTGCCTCCCTAAACGTGCTCCTGTCTCAGTTTTCGGTAAATAATCTTAATTCGACCACACTAAACTAAAAGTGGTAGGATATGACTTTGGGGGACAAATTTTTTTCGGCGCTGCGTGTTATCAACTGTCACCCTGCAGCACGCTACAGCTTCAGAGGCATTTTTGTAACCTCACTGATGCCTTTTGTCTGCCCATAATGATGAAGTGTTTGTTCGGTGTGAGGATGCGCTGACCAAAAATCCAACATTGAGATTCAAATGGGGAACGTTGTGTTGCTGTTAACTGGAAAAGAGGACGTAAAACTGATGGATATTTAGAAGAGCTGTTGAATCACTAATGCGTCAGTCTTGTAAAACTTACATAAACTGTTTGAAAGTACTCACGTTTAAATCTCACATTTCCCATTTTGTTTCTGAGTCCATTGAGTTTTTTTTTGCAGTGTCACACATTAAACTGACATTTAACCATCATCATTCAGTCCTAAAGATACAGTGCCGTTATACTGTAACTGATCCAGACAGACATTCACTTATCAAGACAAATGTGGCAGCTGATCGTGATAGCAGAAACGTGTGGAAGTGAGCCACATTATCGCACCTACCAGCAGGTGCAGCTGTGTGTTGGTGTGATCGAGCCACGCTGCTCCCGCTCTTCTTCCTGCTGCTGTTGCTGCCGTGCACCGAGGAGCTGGAGCCCTGCAGCCCACCCAGGCCGGGGGAGAGAGGGGGCAGCTTGTTGTTGGGGACCGGGAGTCCACATCGGGGGCAGGCGGGCTTCTGGAGGTCACGCTGAGGCTTCTCAAACGCCGCTGCTTCCTGCAAGGCCTCGGCCGGACGGACTGAAGCGGGCAGAGGCTGGGCTGAGGAAAGTAAAATGTTTTTTTTTTTTACACAGAAACAGGGATCAGGTGAAGGTTACTTAATGATGAAACCTCAGAGCTGGAATTTAAAATTGCACAGGCTGGCAAGTTTGGAGGCAGAAGGGATTTACCTTTATATCCAGATATTTTATTTGTTTTTTTTGTTGTTGTTGTTTTTTACATATGAAAGTTTACGACAAAGCAAAAACCTTCCCCAGGGGCTCCCAAACCACATGTATTGATTTCTTTGTAATTTAATGTACACTACAGGCCAAAAGTTTGGAAGCAACTTCAAGTTTCTGTTCACAATACCCTTATTCTTATATGTATATAAGTATGTGTTTGCTGCATGATCAGACTTTGCTTTCACTGATATGCACCATTTTCCTCAGTTTACCTGGAGGAACACACTGATGTTACCCCACCACTGCTGAATAAATGTCAACAAAGTAAAAGAAGGGCTTAGTTTTAGGGTCAAGAAAATTTGCAAGAGTCACAACTTCAGTGCAGGTAAGGTAAAAAAAACAAATCACAGTTTGCATTATTCATTTTAACTCTTTGGCTATTTAGATACTGCGTACAAAAAATCCCAATGAGGCACAAACCTTAAAAAAACTTGGAACGAACACTTTCATATATGCCACGCTGTTGTTAAAGCCAGAGGAGGTTACTTTGAAGAAAGCAAAGTCTAAGCAAGAAAAACTCTAATACCTGATTATTTTAGTAAACATGTCTTCAGATAAGTTACTCTTTAATATAATAACAATGTTTATTTTGTTGCAAAGTATACCAATGAAACTATGATCTTTTTTGCACAAATCTGATCTTTCTTCCAAACTTTTGGCTGTAAATATTCCATTTTCATTTGTGAGGCAGGCCGTATGATCTACTAAAGGCGTTTGCGGCCCTCTCCTTTAGTATTTGTTTTCCAGTTAAGAGCCGTAGAGGTTAACTTTGGTCGCTGTATTGTCGCAGCTCATGGCCTTCACTTACTGTTGATGTGGTCGCTTGCGGTGGTATTTCCTCCGCTAATGGGGTCACGCGGCGGAGGGATTTCCTGCGCCGACTTTAAAAACACGCTGCCTTGAGACACATCAAAAGCAAGTCATGTTAGCTCACCAGCTATCAGAAATGACAGATTCCTCACTGACACCGACATAAAAAAAAAAAAAAGTCCAGGATTTTTCCATTTGATGTGCGCCTTGCCTTTAAGAGCTTCTTTCAAAGTTTGTTGGGGAAACACGGAAACCTTCTGATGGTTTCGGGACAAACAGGGTAAACTGTACAGATAATGCACAAAATATTGTCCCAGTTGAAGTTGAAGTTGAAGAAGGTGTGTAAAAAAATCCTGGTTTTAGAGGTTATTTCAGGTCAGGTCACGAGTACTTGCCTTTAATCGGGCTGCTTTGCTCCTCCGTGCCGTCCACAGATAAAAGGTCTCCGGGTAACATGTCTGAGACTCATGACTGCTCAGGAGCTCTGCAACACTTTGTTCAACCGCTCACGCTTTTTTTTTTCCACATCAAGAGGTCAGGAAACCTCCAACAACACCCAACATGCCGGCCTGAGTCACCGCTCAGGAGACTATGAGCTGTACTGTGTGTGTGTGTGTATGTGTGTGTGTGTTTTGTTGTTGTTGGGTGACTTAATAACACTCCCCCTTCCCAGCAGATGTCTGAGTGGCCGCTCCAAACATGCTGATCGGAGAACAGCGGAGGCGGACGAGCCCTGGTTGTGTGACTTCAGGTCGCCTTCCCCGCTCTGCTTTTAGTCACCTAACACAATGGAGACACATACCCCACGAGTGTGTCAGCTGAGTACTTTCATATGCAAGCTCGCTCGCCCTCTTATGCACGCACACAAAGTTAAAAGTTCATTTGCTCCAAAATAATGCAATATATGCCTTTACATTAAGAGTTTGGACATTTTCCAGCGATGTATCATGTCAAAGATCTAAAATTCAGCATGCAAAAGTATTTTTTCTAGAAACATGTACTGTACAAAACAAACAACAAAAAAACTTTTGTACACTTTCAGATGATTATAATTCCTAACAATCAATAAGCAATGCACACAAATAAAAAGAATCATTATTATATGAATGACATCCACAAAAAATCTCAACTCAAGGACTGCTTTCCAGCTTCTAACAGCATCTCAAGGTCTTCCTCAGAGGACAGACTGTGCGAGCTCATGTCGATTCATTCGTTTGTTAGTTTTTATTTATGTATGATGTCAAACGTTTCAAATCAACCTGTTTTCAAGTAGAATATATTGTACAAAACAACAACGAGACGTCCATTTTTTTCCAGGTAATTACCTTTGACACCTGTTAACAGGCAGTGAAATGCATTTAAACCACTGCTGATCAATGTTGAGTTTGTAGTCTGAGAGTTTTTATTCCAACCCCCGAAGCAATACGAAAACATTCCTGCGTAATTTATTAAAGTCGGTGTCTTTCAAATCTTTGCATGTAGAAGCATTGTTTTCCCACAGATGAGGATTTTATGAAGCAGATGGACGCGCGGGCGACGGCGCCATCAGCATCATTACATGTTGATGAGAAGATGAGCGGAGGCCGGCCCTTTCGGAAGGGCTGTTGACTAAGTGCTGTCAAAAGTGCCGCGCTGAAAAACACGTTGACTCTCCCGCCTCACACTGAGTGCTCGGGACACATCAAAGCGACGCATTAAGCGAAGCTGTTGAAGTTGTCGAGCGCCACGCTAACTTTCAGTCAGTAGGCGCAGCGTGGAGAGGCAGTCGGAAGAAAGTGTCATCTAATGGGCTGACGGCGAATCAAAGGAAGCCCTGAGAGGCAACAGCAAACTTAAAGCTAACTCGTTATCAGCCAAGACAATTACTGACATTAGTCAAAACAGGGAGCTGGAAAATCGCAGGCCTTTGTTCTGCATCGAGTGAAGTCTGCAGCTTCACCGCGTGGCGCTCATCAGCGGATGAGAGGATGACGTGAGACGTGAGACTGTTTATCCATCAGTTTCATTTTGTCATTTTGTGCAGTGTTGTGATCAAAATAAAAGGAGGATGAACTGAAACCTTTTCTTAGAGATCATCGAGAGACAAACAACCACGAATGTTAACAAAAAAGGTTTAAAATGGTGGATTCTGATATAATGATTGAAAGGTAATTATTTAAGTTACGGCACGTTGAATTCATCCATAGCTGTTTACTCTCCTCATTCCCATGATTATATCATCTTTTACACCAGCTGCATAAAACACACTCTGCTAAATAAACATTCAAAATTACATGTTGCAGCAACTTTGTGAATTATTTGGCTCACACTGAATGAGTTTGAGATTTCAGTTGTGAATTATCGAATCTTTGGGCAGATCGAGTCCAATCAAGCCAAATAAAGGAGAAATCAGGTGATATGCTTATTTATGACATATTATGTTTATTTTTGACGTATTATAATATGTTTATTTCATTATTATGACACTAACATGAGTGTATTCACCCAAATTTGTTTTATTTTCACATCGTATCATCACACAGTCTCACAGGTGTAACAGGTCAGGTTAGTGGCAGCTTGTTGTACGCAGACTGATGGGTAAAGAAGTGTGACAGTGCAGAACACTTAATTCCCCCCCCCCCCAAAATTTCAGAACCAAAAATCACAGGTGAGACGAGTAAACAATTCACAGCATCACATACATTTATTCCATGGTAATCAGACACTTTGAACAATTACAGACAAGCATGTCTTTATGAAAGTGGAGCATCTGGAACTAGCTTTATTTCAGTGGAAACACAATGATGTTTTAAACACAAAAGTTACACAGGTTAACAGGAAAACATGTAAGAGACTGTGACTTTGATGACTTGAGCCTTGATAAAAAACACATTTCAGTCGTCTGAAGTACATCTTGCAGGTATTTTTAATGTACAAAGACAACAGAGAGAAGCCACGGCACAAACTGTACAATGTTTTTGAATATTTCATCGACAGAAAAACACAAAACATCTTCTTTCTTTTCTGCTCTAATGTTGCATTCAGGTTCATCTTGTGGTCTTTCTTTTTCTCTCTCAGCAAACAGGCAAAACATTCAAATCACTTCCTTTGACCTTTGGATAAGAGGACATCGTTTCCCCTGGTATATCTGTAATGTAGTGTGCCTTATTATGAATCTCACAATTAAATGTGATAACCGTTAGTCCTTTTATCAAAACTGAATATCATGACACAAAAACCACATGTGGCTCTGTATTTATTTCACCGCCTTTACTGTAAGACTGAAGTGTCAAAAGGAAAAGTGGATGCTGCAGACAAGCAACAAAATCAGTACAGTTTATATATGAACCATTTAATGAAGTACTATTCTGAAAAGCTCCATTTATTTAATGTACATTTGATCCACTTTGAATATATTTTGCTCTGTCTCCAGTCACAGAAGAATCACATTAACTTGAAGTTAAGATGGAATAATGTGTAAACTACATTGTCTACATCCCTGAATGTTCAATGAAGCTTTATTTTTCTGCCTTGCAGCTGATTATTTTAAACCCTTCTTTTGTCATTCAAGGTCAAACAAATGCTCCTCGTCATTGTCGGTCATGTCGTGCTGCAGACCGGCTCCTTTTACTGTTGACATCAGAGATTCTTGGTCGTCCAGATTCAGTGCTTCCCCTTTGAGGAAAAGAGACCTGCAAGAGGTGAAAAACAGAGAAAAAATCCATCAATTATTGCAGTGCACCAGTGGCTTTATTAGTTTTTTTTGTGCTCAGAATGAACAAAACCCACTGCTGCACTCGTGGAGAGAAGTTTTGTTTACTGCCGCTGTTTGTTGCTTTGCTCTGGTGCGTTTGGCTCCTGGAGTTTCTGCTGACGCACTGCTTCTTCAGTCCTGGCAGAGATGCCTCAGCCAGCGCGGTCTACAAGCAAGATTGATGAAAAGTCCAACAGCGACGTCAGCCAGCTCAAACTCCTGCAATCACGGAAGCCACTCTGGTGCATCCTCTTACCTGCAAGCTGGCATTCAGGGTGGTCCCAAAATCAAGGCCGGAGGACAGGTTTTTCATCAGCGATGGGCTCCTGCGGAATAACAACGGTAACGGGATTTCAAAATGGACGCGATCCATGTCTAATTCATGGCGGGCAAATCGATGCAGTGTATGTTTTTTCCGCAAGCATCAACGGTTTGAGGCAAGGTCAGTCGTGATGACAAATAATTCAGTCGCATGAATGATCAGTAATGAACCTTGAACTGGAGCCTTGAAACTGTTGCCAGGAACAGACCGGTCACATTTACCATTCATTTACTGAGGCTTAGATTCCAGAAACAATTTTAATGCCCACAGCGCCGTACACAGGACCATTTGTTTGGTAACGCACAGGTGTTAAAAGATTTAATGAGATTTAATGTTGAAAAAAGGGAAATTTTATTTTTTTCTGTAGCAGATACAATTGTAGTTTTATTGTAGTATATCTCACTGCATGTTCAGTAGCCTACACTTAATATGAGGCAATTCATCTTATGCGGCTGTGATCTGTGTAAAAAATGCAGAAGAGGCAGAAGAATAAAGATGGTTTGATTTTTTCTTTAAAGCTAACACAAAGACAGGTAACCCTTAAGTATCTTTGAACGTTTTTCTAGTAAGTCAGCCATTGTTTTAAAAATATCATTTTCATTATCATATTTTATTTTATACCCAGGATGTAAAATGTGATAAACACAAAGTCGCCTGCCGTACCCTGTGACTTTCTGGGATCTCCTCCTCTGGTACTCCACCTCGTCCACCGTCCACACCGCGCCTTTCACATTCTCCACGCGCACAAAGCACTTGTGCAGGCTCAGGTTGTGGCGCACTGCGTTCTGATCCAGAGAAAATCAGAGCGAAGCCGCATATTACCGAATACACGACGCATAAATCAGGTGTGACACACAGCGGGATCACAGAGTTAATTATCGGGCGGTGTGATACCTTCCAAGTGGCGGCGTTGCGTCTGAAATAAGCAAACGTCCGTGTGAACCAGTTGTATATCTCGTTGAGTGTTAGTTGCATGTCTGATGTTTCCATAATGGCCTGCAGATGGAGGGGAAATAAATAAAAAAAGAAAAACATCACAGGATCAAATTAAAGCCCTGACTGTTTCGCTTGTGAGAGGACAGCTGCACTCTCAACAACTCTGGTATATGAATCAATGTTTTGGCCTTTTCTAGGTAACCTCTACAACGTTTAATATTAAGTAAAGTTACTTAAATCTCCTCTATTTCAGGTGATAGGCCGTACCTGTCTTATGAGTGTCGCATAGGTGAAAGGTGGCCTGATGTCTGTGTTCTTGTAGAGCTCGTATTCATTCTCTGAAAAGACACAAAGCAAGGTTAAGCTGAGTTTGTGTGAAGCATTTTATTTCATCATGTGCATGGACACAACCTGCAGCATTTGCATCACCTGAAGACAGTGAGTAGACCAGGGGGTGATGACGACGTCTGATGGCCCCGGCGCACGACGTCTGAGCGGGCGTCTCTTCCTCACCCACCTGGGGCAGAGAGCTGACGCAGGCCAGAGGTTGGGGGGACGCCCGGGCCGAGTCTGACGGGCTCAGGTTGGTGGAGGCGGCGACCGAGCTGAGCTGAGAGCAACGCAAGCAGATGAACCGAGTTAACAAAAGGGGACAAGTCCAATCAAAAGACCAAGAGAGAAACAAAACAGGGAGGGAAGTTTTTTTTTTTTTTTTTTTGACACAGTGTAACAGAGCGATTTGATTCGCCTCTTCAGAGGTGATCCCACTAATATTGCAAGAAGAAGCAAGCCAATTATCGCTAATTATAGGGTGAAATTGTTTGGTGGGTGTTGTGATTATGGTGCAATATTTGCGAGATTAGCGAATGATTAGCTTCCACATTATCGGAGCATGTCTGCTGTCTGCGAACACAATGGCAGCCATCTGGTGCCAACAGCTGGGCGCCGAACGGAAATCACATCGGCCAGTGAGTCACACTTGAAACGACGGAAATCTCAACTGAGGAAAAGTGCAAAAGTAATTTGAGAGTTA
>JAOXYL010000090.1:6463635-6476375 GCA_028564955.1 Terapon puta | reverse complement strand
TTTTTTTTTTTTTTGTCATACTGCTCAAATTCTCACATGTTGAGCACATTGTTCAGGTTTATAAAGTGAATTAAGAGAGAGGAGCAAAGCAAAACTGACAAGATGAGAGAACAGAGTGGTGGAAACGGTGGTGACCAGGCGTTCATTATCTCGGTTGTTTCGCTGATGCCCTAGATTAAGATTCCCGGGGACAGAATCGCAACAGACAACCATAAAATTATGTTGGGCCATGCTTATTTGCCTTTCACTTGCATTTGTTTGGCCTAGGTCTGTGGACAATTATTCCTCCCTGGCTCTGACTCACAAACTAATAATGAAGGACAAACAGAGTTCTGCGTGTCAACTCCCAACTCGGATCAGATCTCATATGAAATCCCCGCCACTGTCAACAGAGCCACGGGCTCCAGGCTTGGTGTCCTGTCAGAGGACGTCCAATATGGTGCCGACGTGCCGTATTTCTCTTGACATCTGTTTGCCTAAGACTGTTCTATTTCCCACTTATGAAGAGGAGGAGGAAGCGGCGGAGGAAGAAGAGGAGGATGAGGGGGAGGTTGAGGAGCGGGAGGCGGATGAAGATACCTGTTTATTGTGAAGACTCTGCCAGTTTTCTCCGCTCACTCCACTGCAGGAGTCCCCATTAGCCACTCTCTCTCCTACACCGTTGTCTGTGTGACTGAGGAGGCTGCTGGCTGGGGTTTGACGGGCTGCCGCGGGACTCAGAGGAGACTCAGGCATCCCAGCACAGGTCCTGAAAGAAAAGTCAACACTGAATAAGCTGTAAGATTCAAACGCTGCGGATGCAGTTCAGCGCCACTGCTAAATTACACCTGTGTGTATTTTCTTTTTTTGCATTAAACCCATGGTGAGAAAGAAAAAAAAGAAACAAAGGAGATGAGCATGCTTATTGAGGTGGTGGCTACTTAAAAAAAAAAATCCAATAAAAATCGAACCTTTGCACAGCTGAAATAAACAATGCAATGTTTCGAATCCATTAATTTCCTAAAGATTCAGTTTACAGAACCATTGATTAGATACAGTTAATTTTTGTCTTGTCTTTGTTGTTTTCACACTAAAATTTAATTGCATGTGAGTGGAAACAGCATTAAAGCATACGTTTATCTATCTTAATTAACATTATAAAACTCCCAGGTTCTGAACATTAACATCATCCGCACCTTATACACAAATAGAATTGATTGCAATTGGACATGTATATTATCCAGATAATCTGTGTTAGATATAGAATATTGTCAGTAAATGTATCTGTAGCTTCTTTTTCACGGGACGTGAAGATCAATTAATCCTGCATGGAGTTTTTCAAAGCGAGCCATGAGGCACAGCTAATTGCTTCTAAACCGACCTTAAAGTTTTTACACCTAAAACATGCAAGAAGTCAAATCTGATCATAGGCATAATGGAAAGCTCTCTGATGTCTCGGTTTCTGTCAGAATTGTATAGAAGCTACGTACCGTTACGATGAGTTGTGGATTTCAGAGCAGCCAGGCAGAGTTGATGTCTCCAAGTCATGCAGTTTGGAGTGAGGATGGGAGAGAACTGATGGAGTTGTGTTGTTACCTGAGGAGGAGGAGTCCCACTGTCAGTCAGGGAGTTAGACAGTGAGGAAAGCAGCTGATTACCGGCATATAAAAATAAAAACAAAACCAAAAAACTTTGGAAAACATTGTTAACATTGTCGGCTAGAATAAATTTTTATTTCAGGCTTAAAAATTACTGTGCTTACCTGATGGTTGTCTCCAAATGTAGGAATACAATATTAAAGGTCCCCAATAATAAATATATTTATATATATATATATATATTTAATATATATATATATATATATATATAAGAATGAATTTTTATGCATGTATTATTTTTCTTTGTTGATATTCATAGAAATACACCATCCAGTAAAAGCAACATAAAAACACTAAATGCCTCGAAACAAGTATCATTTATTGTCTTTCATGATTAAAACAGCGTGTCCTCTTTGAGAAAGGACAAGTATAGTTGTCTGTGACTTTATTTAGATATTCAGTATCTGCGAGCTACACGTCAGCTACACAACTGTCAAACTGCTATCAAAGAGCTATTTACAGTAGTGTCTGCACTTTTATTTGAATAGCATATCAGTACATCTGTTAAAAACAAATAAAAGTGTTTTAATTTTGGCTGCTGATAAATGCAGTTTACCTTAGAGTGTAAAAGTTCAACAGTTGCATTGGTAAACAATACCTGAAGTGACTCTGTCACTGTTAACTCTGTATGGGACGTTTCTGCAGCTCTTCGGGTTTTTTAAGCAGTTTCATTTTGTTTTCACCGTTTCCTTTCATTGCATGCAGCTCTTGTCACACTCCTATGTCGGTGTCTTGTGATGTCAGCAACTTATTGCAAAATATATGTTACAGACTGCAAGTACATGATGAAAGAATTCTTTCTGATTGACCATCCAATCAGAAGTAACTGGTGAAGGAAAAAGGGATATACAGATAAGATTTTTAAAAATGTTTTTACGCACACAAAATTGTCAATGTTCTCAATCTTGGCATTGCTTAATAATGAAGAAATAACATGGCATAGCTATGAATATACACAACAATAATGCAGGCCCATAGATGTTAAAGATAAAACTATTAATAGCATGTAAATGTGAATTAAAGCTGTGCATTTAGATGCATTTAAGAGACAGTTGATCAGAGAGACACGCATATGTTCATTCTAAACAATAGGTCTTAAGGCTGTGGAGCAATTAGTGACTGAATTGCAGATATTGTTACCAAGGTAACTTTCTGCCACCTACTGGATTAGTATTTACCTGCCCTCAGATTATACTGAAAGGAAAAGAGTAACACTCATATGTTCTGTATTAAAACAAACAGGCCTCTTAGTTCTACATTTTATCATGATAAATCAAGACAGTTCAAGGGTGAGATTGGAAGTTGTATCTCCAAGGTTTTATGAACTCTTTGAGGACTGGGGACATACACCAGCAGCCAGGAAACCTGAAGGCTTGCACCAGAGGAGTCATGAACCCGCCTTCATATGACTCTTTCCAGCCTGTCACTGCTGGGTCATTCGTCTCACGGCACAGCAGACTGGAGGTCAAGGGTCGACTGTAATGCCACCCCCCAGCTGTAGCCCTGCCATACGAGTCTGCAGAACGGTCACGTTTCATCCAGCTGTCCGACTGAACCCAGCCGACATCGACGCTCCAAGGCTGATGGCAGGGTTGGGTCCAGTCCAAAGAGCGCGTCCCATATCTGCTCGGTTCCTGCAGAGGGCATCGTGGCTCCACCCAACCAAGTGGTCTGCTCTCGTACAACCTCCCCAAGAAGCGGCCGGTCTCCATCCAAGCCAGACACCCTGCTGCTTTTTTATACCGCTCTCTCTCCCTCCTCCCTCTGGCCTTCCTGTACTGCCTGAAGTTCCCCTGCTGGAAGTCTCCCAGGTGAGCTTGGTGGACACCCCAGTAGTGTCCCCGACCGTCCTCACAGCGGCTCACCTTCACAAAGCAGCCGTTCACAGATAAGTTGTGCCGGACGCTGTTCCTCCAGCCCGGGCCCCGGCTCCTGAGGTGGGGGAACCGCTCTTCCATTGCTCTGTAGATGGACGCCAGGTTGAGCTTCTGGGAAGGGGAGGACAGGATGACTTTGGCAATCAGGGCAACGTAGGAGAGTGAGGGCTTAGAGTCTTCTGAGGATGTCATCGTGTTATCAGGAGGATGGACTGGCCTGGCGAGGGCACCTCCACCATCCGCCACTGTCTCAGCTGCTTCTTGTGCAATAATTTTTCTGCTGCTCTTTTCTGTCTCAGAAGTATTCGGGAAGTCACATCCTGCTTTCTCTTTTTTCATGCGCGGAGTATCTTTGAGATGTTGCCTTGTTCCTCCTCTTTCTATATTCATAGTTTCTTTTTATTGTAACTTCCAAGCCCTTGTGCTGTGCAGTGTAATTTATAGTATCCTGTCTGTATCAGTGCCCACATCCTCTGACAGTTTGGTCCAAAAATGCAGGAAGAAACGTTTATCTTGCCTCACAGCCTTTACATGCTTTTATACTGTTCTTATCCACTACAGTAGGAGAGGGTGGGGGGGGTCACCATTCTTTAGTTAATCCACAAAACTCTTACTCACCGTTAAAATATGTATTTTATTTGCTCAGTAGGATTAAGGCCTAACCACTTTGGTCATGCCTTGGGCTGGACATGCCACTTTGTCACAGCTGCAAGATAAACACTGCATTTCTGTAAACTGGATAATTCTGATATCTGCAGATAAATTTTGATATGGAGCACTGGAGAACTGTTACATACCATCAGGTTTTTCATGATTATTGCACCATCAGAGAGTTGGTCAGTGGAAATTATTTGGAACTTTTTTTTTTCAGTTTTAGACCTTGTGTGACCCATTATGCTCCGAAATCAACAAAACACAAATAGCTGCCATGGTAAATCTCATGCTTGTTACACAAATACTGCCATAACTCTCCAGGGAACAATTACTGTAGTTACACAAGGCCAATTAGAAGTTTTTGCTGTTGGGAAAGTTTACCAGTGTAAAATAAGATAAATATCATTTATATTTTAGGACCGATAACACAAATGCACAGCCCTCAGAGAAGCAAGAAGATGATATTTTCTCCTCCCTAGTTTAAACTACTGTACATAGTTTAAGTCCTCTCTGGCCTATTTATAGTGTTGGCCCTTGCAACAATGTCATCTGTAACTCGACTCCATCTGTTAAGTCAGAGCATGTTGAATGTCAGTTGCCAGAAGCAGAAGCAGTTCACTTCCCGCTGACTCTCCCACAGAGAGCCCCATGGAGTTTGTGGGACAAGCAAGACCTTCTGGGGCCTGTGGCCTCTTAGGAGTGCCAGGCCTCAGCACCTTGGATGTGGACGACGATGAGGGGGATGTGGTGATCGGCATCAGGCCCAAATCTTCTCCTCTCCCACGGCGGAGGAGCTCTGTCACTGATGAGGACTCGGAGCCAGAGCCCCCGCTGAGCGGCTCCAGGAGAGTGTCTTTCGCAGACGCCAAAGGCCTCAGTTTGGTGCAAGTGAAGGAGTTTGACACTTGGGATGTACCAAAACTGCCGGGGTGTGACTCTTCTGAGGGTGAAGGAAATGATGCGGAGAAATATTACTTATCTCCACTCAATTTTTCCCTTCCTTTTCCCACTGAGGAGCTGTTCGTCAAAGTCCGGGAGCAGAAATTGGAGCTGGAGACCATCGAGTTAATTCCAGGGACCACAATACTGAAGGGAGTTATCCGCGTCCTTAATATCTCTTTCACTAAGGCGGTATACGTCCGAACCACTTTGGACACCTGGTCCACCCACTTTGACCTCCTGGCAGAGTACATCCCCGGCTCCAGTGACGGTCTGACAGACTGTTTCTCATTTAAGCTCACCCTGGTGCCACCATTTGGGGAAGAGGGAGCGAGAGTTGACTTTTGTCTGCGATACGAAACTCCTGTCGGGACGTTCTGGACCAACAATAACAACCAGAACTACGTGCTGTCCTGTCACCACAGGGTGAAAGAGAGAAAAGACAAACCACAGACAGAAAGTGTGAGCAAGAAAAGCTGCCTTAAGACTGTCAGGTGAGAATGGAAAGTGTTTTACCGAAATAGATGTTAAAAGGTCAATAATCTGGATATTGTTTAGAGACAAGTGAACGTGTGTTATTATGAGAATGATAGTTGGTCTGGAGAAATGTGCGTTATGCTTGAGGTAGAAGAGTGTACAATTTCTGCTACATGGTATAGAAAATAATAGCTGATGTTAAATCTTACAATAAAATTGTAATTGTTGTAATTATCATACAAAAGCTGCTACTTCAACCATTATAAAGAAGTGTCATTTAATTCTGTATGTAAACCAAAGGGCCAGTCAGGTTTACACAGGCGATCTATTATATAAGGTACTTTCTATAACTTAAACAAATTATTTAAGGGGTTTAAGGATATTACTGTTTCAAAACATTCAACATTGACTATCGTTCTACACTGACAAAGAGCATCAGCAAAACTATTCGAAATGTTCATTAATCAAAATGATTATTCATGTCATCAATTTCATCTGATGTTGTTCATTGATCAGTGAAATATGGTGAAACATGTGAGGCATAAAAGTGAGATAAGTAAGACTGATAATACTTTATTTATTTTCATTTATTCATCTGTTTCACAGTCAGAATTTTCCCCCTGTGGAAGCATCATCCGAAGAAAATATTTCAACAGGTGAATATTTGTTGTGCGGATTGCCAAAATTAAGCAAATAATTTTTAGATGAAGACACACAAAAACACAGCTGTAAAGGTGCAAACTCAGTAAACTTTTAAAAAGTGAAATGTCTTTTTTCTCCAGATGTGTCAAAACAGGGAGAGGGTGTAGACTCTGTGAAAGCCAAACAAATCTCTGATGGTCAGTCAGGAAAATCAGAGGAAGAGCAACAGAAATTACAGGTGAGTTAAAAAACAAAACAAACCAACAAAAAAATCATTTCAGTTTACTTATCCATTTGATGGTTTGCCTTTAGACTTCCTTATTCAGACTTTAATAAATATAAAAAAATAAAACTAAAAAGTTTTCTCGCAACATAACGGTATCACTTGCATTATATTATTCTATGCATAAGTTCATGTGATTAACAAACTAATTGTAATTATTGTTAAATGTTCTGAAATCTGAACACGGCAAGCATAATTTTCAAGCTCACTTTGACAGGTTTTATGCAATAATTACCTATGAAAGTGAGCTTAAAGCCACCATGGCGTGCCTGTGAGGTACAGAAGGAACAGAAAACTTAAGATGACCCCTGGTGCCCTTTCTTTGAAAATATCACATGACTGGCACCTGAGTAGCTCCAGTGTAACATAATGTAATGTAAAGGACACTTAGTGCTTGCTGTTTGCCATTCCTCAGTGTCTCATATTTTGTCATGTATGTGATTTTAATACTATTTTAATCACTGAGCCTCTTATATTTATAAAAAATTGCAGCCAAGGGCATTATTTAATCTGAGCATGTTACTGTGTGACTTTGAACGTCACCCAACTCCCTCACCTTAAAGCAGCATTACTGTTGTGTGAGCAAACTGAAATGAATCTGTCCCTGTTGTTGACAAACAGGCCGAGAACAGACAGAACCGCAGCCGAAAGAGTCGCAGGAGGGCTGCGCGAATGGCTCGAGTGAGGGACCTCTTTGCTCAGAGAAACGGAGGAACAAATGACACTGGCAGAGGTGATTCGCCTCCAGAGGCAAAACAGGCAGCTGGAGAAGAAACCCCAGAGGAAAAACTCTCACCTCCTGCGAGGAGCAGCAAATCCAAAGGACCTCAGTTTGCTTCTGAGTCTACAGAAGCAAACAGGGAACCCCTCGCTGAAGCTGAACATGATACGTCACCAGGACATGACTACATATCTAACAGCCAGCCGGAGAAATCTGAGAGCACTAATTTGGCTGACTCGACCACATCACGAGGTGAGAGTGCCGCAGATAAGCCCGGCAACACACTTCATCCCGCAGAACACCAAAACATCAACAAGTCTGTTAATACTGTGGAAAACGATCACAAGCAAGGCATGAGTCATGAATGTACGAGCAGCACTGCAGCCGATCCAGCTGACACTGCTATTTTAGCAATGGACAGTGAAAGCCTTGTTAGCCAGGCCAGCAGCTTCACATTTGCGACTGTGGTGGCTCCGCTGTATCATCAGGTGTTTGGCAGAGCGGGAAGTGAAACTCACACCTTAGATGACTGGGGAAATCCAGCACAGGCTACACTGAATGTTGGAGACTTAACTCAAAGTTACCCTCACACTGTGGGAAGAGAGATTGGCTGCAGTGTGGCAAAGGATGCTGAGAGTGGCAAAGATAAAGCACAGGAAAATGCAATTAATTCTCAGGAATCGAACCAAGAATGCTTAGACGTCGCTCTGTGTAGTCCGCCAGATAAAGAAGAAAAATCAAGTTTGAGTGTGACAGCAGATGAGGTCCTGGACCGTGCAGACGCTCTGCAGGATCCAGTTGAGATCACACAATCAGACCAGAGAGGCACTAATTCATCTGAAGTTTCAGGGGATACTGTCGTACTCCCACACAATGCAAGTGTTTCAAGTGCAGATTTGTCAAATACACAAATACCCACCGAGAGTTTACATCTCCAGGGAGAAGTGCAGGAAGACGGTCTGACCCGTGACGTCGGAAACCAAACCACAGCAGGACCAGCACAGGCTCATCTGCCAGAGCAGACATGTACACAAGCTGATGTGGATGAAGTCATGAGCAGTGTAGAAATCTCATTTCTGTCACGTAAACACCCTCAACATGAACCAGAGAGTATTAGCAATGACACTGACCAACAGACCAGCAGCACTGGAGCAAATGACTTAAAGTATGTCGATGAGTTAAACAAAGACATTGACGCTACACCAACAACCAATGGCATTTCAGAGGAGGATACTGGATCAGAAGCTTTACATGATTTGGTACCAAACCAAATCAACAATTCAGCTTCAGAAGAAGCTGCAAATAGTTCTGTTTCTTTTTTCGAAACTGTGGAGGAAAAGGATATCACGACACCTCAGATATCTCTTGAAATTCAGGGAGAAACTAATCAGGGGGAAGATGAAAATAAAGTGATGAACAGCTCACGTAAAGATGAAGTAGCGGGCTTATCAGAAGTTAAGATCACTGGTGAGGTTGTTGAGTCCACATCGCAAACAGTGATGAGCAGCTATCACATACAGGGCGAGATGCTCACTGAGAGCGACAACGAAGACACTTCAAATGGTGAAGGCCTTATTGTTCCAGAAAGAGGAGAGCACCATGACGTGGAAGCTGCCGCCCCAGAACAGGAAGAGTTTTGTTTGTCAGTCACAACGGAGGTGAAAAACTGGGAAACGATGGTCGAAGAAGAGGAGAAAAACACATTAACAGATGAAGATCAAAGTGTGGCAATGAGTTTAAAAGCAGCGGACATTGAAGCAGGAGGGCGGGTGGAGGACGCGGAATTAGAGACAGTATCTGAAAGTAGAGACACGACAGCAGAGAAAAAAGAGAAAACAGAGGACCTGATGGTGGGAGAGACCACAGGTGAAACAGAGAATAAGAACAAACCTGAGGTTGCAGATACTTTAGAGGACGAGCAGAGGATTGGAGAAGAGGAAATCGGGGAGA
This sequence comes from Terapon puta, assembly GCA_028564955.1. NCBI lineage: Eukaryota > Metazoa > Chordata > Actinopteri > Centrarchiformes > Terapontidae > Terapon > Terapon puta. The sequence continues at coordinate 6,467,195 of JAOXYL010000090.1, read as the reverse complement.
TTGTGTCGGAAAGAAATAGGGGAAAATTTGATAGAGAATTGAGATATTTTCAAAATAAGACAGCTGAAGAAGAAGAAGAGCTAGCTGGGGAGACTGAAGGAGAGAGAAAAGGGGAGCAAAAGGACATAGAGTTAGAGGAAGACAAACACACAGCAGAGGTACAAGGGGTCAACACTGATGGGACAAACACCCAAGAAGAAGAAGAGGCGGAGGGGGAGGAAGACACGGAAATAGACTTGAACGATACAGATGAATTGGGTGTGGAGCTGGAGGATCAGGTAGAGCAATGGGAGGAAAATGCAGAAGAGGAGAACCCAGATTACAGGGAGGATATTCGTGTTTATGAAACAGGAGAGTCTGAGATTGTGGGTGCAGAGCCAGAGAGCATGGCAATGGAAGACAGGGGAAATGAGGTGTGCTGTTCAGAGGAGCGGTTAGACGTTTCACAAAACGAGGCTGAGGGTAGTTTATCCGCTCTGATGAACAATGACGAGGCAGCAAGTGACAAAGAAAACACAGGAGAGGGGCTAAATACGCACGCCCCGTCTGAAATGCATCTGCACGGAGAGGAAACCGCTCAGAGCGGTGAGAATGTCACGCATGACCTGCCGAAAGCTGCGAGAGACGAGGAGGAGAGCTATGCGGAGGGATCCTTGTCCGTTTTAACAGATCAACCAGACAGTGAGCAAACGGACAACGACAGCACCTCGGCAGAGTCCGACTCGGACGATGAGGTGGAGTTGTACATGCACTGTTTGAGGGCCGTCCACACCGGGGCACAGGCCAGTAAAGACAGGAACAAAGACATAGGGTTTAATGTGGGCAAAAGGCCCTCCGTAAGCAGAGGCAAACTGCTGTCCGCACCGATGCCATCCATCAGTGAGTCCCTGGATGAAGAACAACAGCCACTGCAGGACGTTCAGGAAGGCTTTGACACGGTAGACTTTCAGCCCGCTCCAGCGCCGCCCGAGTCGAGTGGACAGGAGAGCAGCAATGTCTCATGGTGGAAAGAGACTTTTTCCTGCAGCAACATCTCAAAAACATTGTTATACGCCACCTTGTTTGTGCTGTTTGTAGTCGTGGCCTACCATTATGATTTTCTTGCCTGTTTCGGGCTCTACTTGATATCGGTGGTTTGGCTTTACTATCAAGGAGACAGGCAGCCAGTGAAAAACAACAACAGAATTGATTGAGTTCAATTTTAAAAATCTCTTCCAGTCTAGTTTAATGTGGATTTCAGAGTCAGTCAGTGAACAAGGCACCTTAGAGGACTCCAGGTTCAGTGGATTTAAAACTCTGCCATTTTTGCTACATACTCTCATACCATTTGATGTTTCACTTCATCTCAAGATAGCTGAACAAGACCTACAAAATTAGTGAAGGTGTCAAGTGGAGGCGAAGAAGAAAAAACAACGAATAATGATGGGCATTGATTTAAAGCATATAGGACACATATCAGAATAAAATGCTGTATATTCCCTATGGGAGGACATTAACTCTCTGTTGTCAAGAGTATGAATCAATTTCCTTTACGCCGTACTGTACATAAAGCTTAGTGTCAACTCAGACGACAGGCTGCGGACCATTTCTCGCACTGATCATTTCTGCAGGGCATTTTTTAGGTTTGAATTAAACTCATCGCTGTGCTGTGTGTATGGATGCCACTTAAAATAATCAAATTTGTGTAGATTTACATCTAGATGTCATTAGTCTGGAATGAATAAATTTTACAATGGACAAATAATTAAGTGTGTTCAGTGGCCTTAATGACTATTAGTGTTCTCAGCACTAAAGGCAGTTTAACAGTATCATGTAGCTCAGAGGTTATGACAAACATTTCTGTTATTTAAAATCCATCATGTACACTGGAAACAGTGCTAGCGGCTCTGGATTGGTGCTTTGAGCTAAATGCTAATGTCAGCATGCAGACATGCTCACACTGACCACATCAAGAGTGTCATTTGTCAGGTATTATGTTCTCTGTGTTCACTATCTCAGGAGATCACCAAAATAACAAGGATATAACCTATGGGGACCATGAACGTCTGCACAAAATTTCATGCCAATGCATCCAATAGATGTCCTATCTCAGCAAGTGATGGATCAACATAATAACATTGCCATTCATATCTGGTTGTGTGATGAGAACAGGGTCAATGGATGAGAGAAAAAAAGGTCAGAGAATAATACTATTTTCAAATACGCATTACATTTTTCTGTAATAAATTGAACTTTGTTTAGGTTTACTCACTTACAAAATAACAACCAGCAGGGTTATTGTACTTGGAATCTATATATTTCCTTTAAAAAATAAATGGCTTGTAGTAGATCATCAAGTGTTTTGCAAAGGAGAGTATGAATGCCTTCAGGGGTAAGTAAGTTATGAGAGAGATCTGCGGTCATACCCTGAAACTCAACAAAACACAGAAACTGGGTCCTGACCTGACAATTTGGATTCTTATTTGTGTTTCTGGTGTGTTGAAATGTTTTTTTTTTTTTTATCTCGGGCTGCATTCTGATCAAATCAGGCACCTTTTGTCACCCTGTTATCACTGCGTATCAGTATTAAAGTATGTTTGGCATCAAGCTAAACAAACAAAGCATTAACCTGCTCTTTCATACTGTTTAGACGCCTTACAGGGCTTTCACTGTGTAGAGTGAAAATCAGTATTTGTGCATGAACAAACAGCAACCGAGACAGAGAAGAAGTCAATTGTTTTTAAGGATTTTTACTCATATTGTTCCATCCTCCTCTTCCTGATGCAGTTGATCCAAAGCGAGCACAGACCTTGTGCCAAGTCCACATGCATTTCTGACATACTGTCTTTAGTGTCGGTCCACAACAATAAATCTAGTTAAGCAGAGTCCTCCACAGCTTTCAGTGTCTATTCAAAGTAGAAAGTCATTTTCTCCCAGAGTGAATGGACACAGAATTAAATTGCCTGTAGCTGTAGTGTGAAGCTTCTGCTCTCAGTTTGAACTTTGACTTTTATCTGTGTTTTGAGCTGAACACAGCTGCAGTGTTGAGCTTGCCAGGGGATTTCTGGGAAGTCCACTGTGAGGATTACCACTCTATTTTGCACATGAACACTTTTAGACACCAAAAGAAACACAGCAATATTAATTACCTTTCAGTGCATTCTTTGTCATTTCGTTACGCTTGTCACCTTTTTAGAAAATGGGATTTATGTCAAGTGCTGTTTGGCAAGTTTTCCTTTCTTAAATATACTGGAAATCTGTGTTGATTTCTGCTTTCAACCCCTGTCTTTCTGACTTTAAGAGGTTACAAATAAGACCATAATGTAAGTAGATCCAACATGTTATAGCAAAACTCTTGTGTGGTTAGAAGAATTATAGTGTTCATACAGTAAATTTTGATAACTTTTTAAAGATAACATGACTCTGTCACTTGACCTGAAGTAAACCTGAAGAGTGTGGCCCTCACAACAAGGCCCATGAGATCAATAATAATTGATTTTTATTAGCTGTGCAGGTGAAGCTTGTTTTGGCCACGTGTCATCGGAGCATGTTGTTTGAGTCCTGTTGCACTGTTGCACTGT
>JAOXYL010000090.1:6451930-6463535 GCA_028564955.1 Terapon puta | reverse complement strand
AGCTGTGCAGGTGAAGCTTGTTTTGGCCACGTGTCATCGGAGCATGTTGTTTGAGTCCTGTTGCACTGTTGCACTGTGTATTCTGATAATGACTACGCTATTTAATAACTACTGCTGACTGCAAACAGCCAACAATCTTTATTTCCTAACTAAGAGTGATTAAGTCTGACCTCTTTCTAGGGATATCGCTCTAGTGCAGTGATAAATGAATTAGACTGCACATACATTGTTAAAATAAATGTTTCAGGAGATATTTTTGTAAGAAACTTAGTTGCCCTTATGCATAAAGAGTATTAGAACCATTTCCTTGTTCTATTTTCTTGTTTTATTTTCTTGTTATAAAATTTTGACAGGAAAAATCAATGATCCATCCAAGCCACACAGTATATAGCACATACGCCTGTGAAGATACTCAGTTATCCAGGTCAAAGTAACTCATGGTAAAGATTTCGATTTAAATGTTCTCGACCTGCTTGAAATTCTGGCAGGTTCTTGATTCTTATATAGCACATAATTACTTAAAAAGTCAACAAAGGTTCAAATTAATGCATATAAGTACATAAATGAAACATAATGGAAAGATGAATTATGAAAAATTTCATTTAATAGGCAGTTATGATTTTAATCTGCAACTTTTCTAGGTTACTATCAGAGTTGTTTTGAAAGACCTCACATCATGATGCTCTATTAATACCCACTAAAATTAGTATATTTTTATGCTGTTACTGCATTGCATCTGTGGCAGTATGAGCTTCAGCCACAGCAAAAACAAACATGTGCTGCGTATTATTTTTGGAAAAAGAGGAATAATTTTGTTCTGTCAAGGGATTTAAAGGAATTTATAACTGCAATCTGGAAAACACAGCTTTGGATATAGCCACAGTTGTCCTTATTTCACCAAACGTGAACTTTAAATCAGGACAAGAGCAGTGAAGAAACTCAAATCACTTTACTATTCTCACTGTTTTATCGTCACGGCTGCAACAACTTGACACCTTTAAAATCAACCCCACAAATATTACTAGTTTTGACAAATGCATCCTTAAATGCACGGCCATATCTATATTGTTAGCTAATAAGAAGTGAGAATTGGAAATCTGTGTGATGATGTGAGGTAGATAACACTGGAACCATTGGGTGGCACTATCTACACAGTTTGTACAAGGCAAATTGGGTGCACAACAATGAAATATAACATTTTACCATACCCAAAATTATCTTTTTAACATTTTAATGAACTGAATATAATTCTTGTCTCCATGTTAACATAAATCCTGAATGCTACATTTTCGTCACTGCAGTCTGACACTGAATAGAATTTGATCAAAAGTTTGCTGAGTCTATCTGTGTCTATATTTATGTTCATGAACGTTCAACCTCCATCACAGATTCCCAGAATCATCTGCAGCTGAGACTCAGAAGAGAAATGTGAAATCCTCAATATCATAGCAGTGAAACAGAAGATAACAAACTTTTTCTTTGGTTTCCTAGCGTATTTTACTGCACTTTCTTTCATTTCACTGAATGCACTTGGTATAAAGGTGGCCTTGTAGATCTTTTTGCTTATCAGAAATATTCCACAGAGTCCTCCAGAAGGCATTACCTCCAATTCTGAAATGATTGGACTTTTGGTGATGTTAATAATCAACAGAGCTCTCCTGTAAACAGCAGTGCTATAAAGCAGGGTCATACAGAGTATTTAATAATTTTATTGGCAGCCTACAATTTTCGCAGTTGTTTTGACAACAGTAGCTTGTTTTTATTAGCCACAGGCAGGTTACCATACCAGAATGAAATGCTCTCTGTCTGGATGACGCACACTTTTTCCAGCACAGTTTGCCTAATTGTTATTCTTAAAAGGAAAGTTGAGGCTTTGCGGGTGTTTTCGTATTCTTAAAAGGTAAAAGGCACAAAAGAGGCATATATTCACAATGAAATGGCCAGCATCTCTAATCTCTATCTCAGTCTGCTCAATAATCTGTACTAACATCAGGCCTTTTCAAGTGCTTTCCCTCAAACTGTCCCCCTCCTGAAATGGACAAAACATCATGCTCATGTCCAGTCACACTCTCCCAAATCTATTGTGCAGACTACATCCTATTTCTGAGCCTAATCAGATTATCTCACTTGCTGATGCAGCCAGCAAAGCGTTTTTGCTGTGTTGCTGTATCAGTGCCAAATCATTGTAGGTTGTACTGAGCATGTTTTTTGACTAAACTGTTTAGCAAGTAGATAATCCAAATGATAACTTATGTGTTTTATAGAGTTAGTGACTGAGTGTGATGATGAGGGCCTTTAAAACAATTCACCACACGAATAATGATATTATATTATCATTTTAAAAGTCCTTTAAACATGATGTCATTTAATTTGGTTAGTTTTTTTTTCAAATAGATTTTATTTTAAGTTTTTAAAAGTTACAAAAGTAGAGCATATGCCGGAGGGGAAATTGAAATATCCTATATGTACACATGACAAGATACCTTCATGGATTCAATGGCTTACTTGTCATATACATAAACAATATGATAATGCAGATCAGCATAGTCTAAAAGCTGTGCTGGAAGACACATGCAGGATGAAAATTAATATTTCAATTCAGGGTAATAACAAGAGTAAAAATGAGAAATACAAATGATGATTTTAAAAAGTAGAAATAAAGGTTATTTGTATATTAACACACTAAAATAATAAATATATATGATAATCTAAGAAATATATTATTAAATCTGATTATTTAAATCAGATCAAGTGTCCTGGGGCCAAAAGAGAAGAAAATATGTTAAATCTTCAGAGAGAGGGAAAAGTTAATAAATGTTGACATTTAAAATAAATTATAGTACATTATGGTATATATTTAATGACGTTATTTTATTTGAATGATTTTATTTTTACTTCTGTAAGATTTTTAAAAGGCAGGACTTTTTACTTGTATCATAAGTAGCCTGCAGCACCTGAACACTTCCTCCAAACACCTGGATGGAAAGATAGAAAGCCTCAGGAGTTGTGTGATTTACGCGTTGCTCTTGAACTCCCCGTGACGCGCATGCGGGCCTCTGATTGGACGGCACGCTGTCAGTTTCGAGGCTCTTCCGCAGGAGCCAGCCAATCAGCTTGCGTGTTGTTGGACGGTGCGCCGGTTCGCCGGTCGGTCCGCAGCTGGGAGAAAAGTGGGGGGGAAGCGACCGGCGGAGGCAGCAGCACGGCGGCGCGGTGCGGTGCGGTGCGGCTCGGTGTGGTGCTATGGACCTCAGGGACAATGTCGAGACGGGGGAGACGGAAAACCACCCGGAGCTTTTCTACGTGCCGATACCAGACGAAGCGCCGTGCAAGAGGGAGCAGGAGAAGCTGTCAGGGGTCGTTAAAAGCGTCCACAGAAAACTGCGCAGGAAATACAGAGAGGGTAAGCAGCCTCGGCGGGCCCCTCTCTCTCTGTCTGTCTGTCTGTCTGTCTGTGGCCCTGCAGCCGAGCGGCTAACACAGAGAGCACACAGAGAGCTGGAGAAATACAAGAATTAAGAACCAGTCCTGTAACCGGTGAAACCTCCCCCCAAAACAGACAACTTTTTCGGCTTAATTCGTGCAGGCTGACGGGCTTGTGTTGAGGCGGAACGCATAGAGAGAGACAGAGAGTGATGCATTCAGGGAACGAGGCCTTTAAAGCTACTCCACATAAATGATAGTCCTGTTTATGAACTGAAGCAAACATGCATCACCACTCCTCTCAAAGCAGAAAAAAGAGACTTAATAGGTTACTAATGGGGAGGCCTGATCTGTTGACACTGACTGACTCTCTGTTGCCAATAAATGATATCTCTGTGGACTGAGCAAACATTTGGAGCAACCTTTTACAGCCAGAGCACCTCACCATGCATTTGTGCTGTTCCAGAGTTACCCGAAACAGGTTAATATTTCCTATATCAGGTGTTACTGAAGAATTTATAGACACGAGCAGGATGTCAGACTGCAGGGAAGGATGTGGGTTTGTGCTAATTTAAAAGAAGGTAAGCCGAAATATGATGATATAACGCGTCTCACTTACTATGATGTAGTAAAATATGAAGAAAAATATTTCACACACCTCTTATCTGCAATATAAGTGGATGGTTAAGTCAGTTTGTACTCTATATTCATTTAAAATTCACAAACGCAGATTTGTGTTTGTAAAGCAGGCCTTGCACATTAACTTGCAGATGTGTATTTGCCTTGGCTTAAACAGTATAATGAAATATGTTTGGGTTTGACCTCCTGCAGCGACATGCCATTTCCTTTCTAATGCATTGCAAACATATTTTTAGAAGTTCAATCAATCGCTGAACAATGTCCCAGAAAAAGGCTTTGACACTGTCTGTTAATGTTTTTGCTCTTTCTTTGCGCTCTTTAAAGAAAATGTTCTCCCATAACACCTGTGAATGTAAATATGGTCCTTGCTGACACTTTTGATACCGCTTTAGGGTGTATTTTCTTCTGCTTTTTACAGTTTGAGGAAGTACAAAAAAAAATAGGCCGTGATTTCTGAGACTAAACAAAAAGAAGTCGCTCTCAAGTCACTCAACGTCCATAGCTATTTGCAAATGAAATCAGCAAGACCAGAACAGAGCTCTGCGGGTGCAAAAATGCAAAATGAAATGCTTCTTCATTCTTTTAAAGGTTGTGTGAAACATATCAACACACGCTGCTGTCGTCTTTCCTATTATGAGTCAGCTTGGATAAGAGAAATTATGTTAAATGGGAAGTTTGGAAAACCCCTTTTGCAAGACATTGGCACTGATCGGCGCTCGCAATCAGAGAATTCAGCACGCTCACTGCCCAGAGAAGAAACCGGCTTGTCTCTGTGCAGCACAGATACAAGGGTTTATTACACCCGTGAGCTTAAAGTTGAAGAGGGTTTGTAGTTTAAAGTGCCTACCAGCAATAATGAAGCACCCTGAATTTAAGACCTCGCTACAGAGCCTACCCAACCAGAGACATTGAGCTCCTGTTGACGCTCTGTCTCTTTCTGAGGAAACGCACACTCCTGCTGTGTAGGAGGGAGACACAGAGAGACAAATTCAGAACAACAGGTGCAAAATCGTTCTCTTGAGAAAAGAAACTTGGCTTCGGTTCATCATTGTTATTGTGGCAGAATAGCAGCCAACAGTTTGTAGGCTCCCACAGTTTTTACAATTGTAACAGCCACTTATCACAATTCAGTTACTCCCTTCCTTGAATTGCTGAATGTTTTGTTTAATGTGACTGCATCAGAATAAAAAATATGGATTTTAACTTGCGTTAAATGCTTTGCTTTTACTAGTTTAGAGAAAGGAGTTTCAGTAATATTTGTGGAGACATTCACATGTGCCCACATTTTAACTGTAATTTGCGCTGTAAGACATGAGGTTGCCTTGTTATTTGTTGACTACTTTTACTACTATTTCTCTGTCTTAATATACACCAATACCATGTCAAATCAAGTCATGTTTTAAGCCATCACGTTGAATCTTTAGGTATTCAGAGAAAGTTGACTGCTTTGAGGACTAGAACAGCACAGAGACGTCGTCCTCTTTCCAGACCTCATGATTGGTTAATAAGTAAAGCATGATCTGGTGGGCTTGGCATTGATTCACATCGGTCATGCTTCCAGAGTGCTGCTGTTTACCACCACTCCTCTTGTTGTCCTTTCATTTCTGCAAATCAGATGTGAATTTTTCCTCGCGGTCACGGGATTTCTCCCTTATCAGTATGTTTGCCTACGCTACATGCTGTAAACTTCTGAGCTACTGTGAAGAATCGCGGTAGGGTTGTTTTTCTTTTTTTCTAATTGAGGAATGGCTATTTGAGGATGACTTGTAGAGGAAAGGTTCCACTTCTGTGCTGGCACTAGTGGTAAATGTGGCCTGAGGGTGTTTTTTAGCAGGTTTTTCCAAAGGAGTGCTGTCATGTTTTCGTTACTGAAGGGGATGAAAGAAATCTGCAAGTATGTTGTGAATGTCTGGGTCAACGTGTCAGACTGAAAGAAGATGTTGATATCAGATCTTAAACTAACTTTGAAAGTCTTAACTGATTCCTCAGAGTTGTTAGGTTTGTTTACTTTTTGTGTTGTTTTTTACATTATTTCTGCCCTAATTTTATGGGCTTTTTTCCCCCTTTTCCTCAGTGGGCGACTTTGACAAGATCTGGCGTGAGCACTGCGAGGATGAGCAGACGCTGAGTGAGTACGCACTCGCCATGAAGAATCTCGCCGATAACCACTGGACCAAAAACTGCGAAGGAGAGGGACGGATTGAATGGTGTCGCAGGTACGACTGTCTGTCAGCTGCGGTTTTAAACCTCGGGACTTGAGTGAAATGTGACCTGTCTGAACTTGGGGGATGCACTTTTGTGACATGTCGTCTGCGCTTTCGCTGTTAGATTTCAGTAGTTTCTTGATTGCATTTCCACAGTGTCTGTCAAGAATATTTTTTGGATGGCGGGATGAAGAGAATGTTAGAAAAGGACGAGAAAAGTGCCACGCTCGCAATGGGTCTGACTGGAGCTTCTGTAAGTGCCCAGCCGTACAGCACAATCCCCGGGTAAGCTGCAGAGAGGACTCTTTCTGCCGTCAATGTGGATTTGGATTCAGTGTCCTAATCCCACACTGCAAAGAAATTATATCAAGTATGCTCTGTGTACTTAAAGTTATAGCTTTCTGGCAGATACTATGGAAGAAATTAACATACTTTGCTGTTTAATCATGACAGAAAATTTGTATGGATTTGTTTTATGCTTACTAATTAGAATATTAAGTATAAAAAAAAAATACAGTTATGGTGTTTTAATGATCTGCAAAGCCTGAACTTTTTATTGTTATTTCATGTTGCGAGATTTTTCACATATTTGTAGGTTTTATATGTTTCAGCCTGTACAAATTAACTTCATTCTAGTAAATGTAGATAGAAATAAGTATTCGTCATTAGATGGATTTTCTATCATTCACATTTTGAGGCCTTACTAGTGGTCCCAACATTCGAGTGTTCGACACATAATATTAAAGTGCAGAATAGATTAAACTACTTTATGTTTTTTACTATTATTACTACCTTGCTACAAAGAAATATAATGTAGTTTGACCTCAAGTTCATCCCTAGTTTGATCAGGCAGCATACAAATAATCAGTAAATGTCATGTAAAATATGTAAAATAAACCTTAAAAAAAGTCCAGCAGAAATCTCAGCTTGAAGGCAGTGAGGGAGAAAAGCAGGTCCTTAAAATCCTCTTCCTCTGTAGACCATGAGCATAAAGTGTCTACATTCATAACGTATGTGAAGACAACAACATACTCATTCTCAATAAGTGGAATTATTGTCAGTATTTATTACTTGTACCTTACTTATACCAATGATAAAATAGGTTTATGTTGTATCTTTGTTTCTTCTTGGGGCATATTCAGTCATACTTGTGTATTATGTGTGAAGCTTGCTTGTTACAAAAAGCATCAGTGATTAATGTCTTTTTTGCAAAGTATACCACATGTCATGTTGGATTTGTTTTGTTGTGGAAAAACCATCAATTATCTATATATTTAAACTGAATTATGTGGTTGTTTGCAAGACAAAGGGACACTGTTAAATGCAAAAGTTGCATGTTGGTCTGACAGTTGGTTTGATATCACACGTCTTCCACATTTGTGTTGTAGTTCCATCTCTCAGCTGGGAAAAATGCGCCTTCTTGATGTGGGAAGCTGCTTCAACCCTTTCTTGAAGTTTGATGAATTCCTCACAGTTGGTATTGACATAGTGCCTGCAGTTGAGGTATGAATGCTTCTTTAATCCGCTCACTTTTTGTTGACAACAACGTGTTTTAAATCCTTTCTGACATGAGTGAAATGCTTAAGGATTTCCTGTCTGCTGGCTCAGTGCTGGCACCGCTGAGCAAAAGCACCACCATAAGTGACTCATGCAGGGGTATCGGTGTTGCGGTTAGACGGCCTGTGTGAACAGATTCGTCAGAAAGCAGAACAAAAAACTCACTTGAAATTCTGCAGCTGCAAGAAGAGAAACTACATAGATGGAATGACACTGGCAGTACAAGCAAGACGTCATATTTTAAGCATTTCAAAGTGGTGACTTTCTGCCTGTTTCCTCTCCCTCAGAGTGTGTACAAGTGTGACTTCCTCAACCTTCAGCTCCAGCAGCCTCTCCAGCTTGCAGGCGACGCTGTTGAGGCCTTCCTCCGCCAGCTCCACAACCCCATCGACACCCTGCCCGCCCAGCTTTTCCACGTGGTGGTCTTCTCCCTGCTCCTGTCCTACTTCCCCTCCCCATACCAGCGCTGGATCTGCTGTAAAAAGGCCCATGAGCTTCTGGAGCTGCACGGCCTGCTGCTCATCATCACGCCTGACTCCTCCCACCAAAACCGCCACGCCCTCATGATGCGCAGCTGGCGCGTCGCGGTGGAGTCGCTGGGCTTCAAGCGCTACAAATACATCAAGTATTCTCACATGCATCTCATCGCCTTCCGCAAGGTGTGTCTGGCCACCACCAGCGACCTGGTGTCACGCAACTACCCTGAGATGCTCTACATCCCTCAGGACTTCCACTCCAACGAGGAGGAAGAGTGTGCCGACGTGCCCGTGCAGGTGCGCTCCGAGTTTGAGGATGACCAGCTGGCTTGGGGCTTCACGGAGCTACCTGACACGCCCTATGATTCAGATTCCGGGGAGAGCCAGAGCAGCTCGGTGCCTGGCTTCTGTGAGCTAGAAGACCCGATCCTGCTTCAGAGCTAGGCTAAACCAGCTACCAAACCTGCCCCCGACCCCCCCCCTCTCCTCCTCTCTATCTACGTAACTGTCACCTCCCCTTCAACTGCTGCGCTGCCAAATTTAACCTGCTGCATTCTCCTCCCACATCTCCTCCCTGTCCTTAAAACAATGCAGTTTGCACAGTGTGAAAGACAGAAGTTTACAGATTATTTTCTCATATCCGCGCTCCTCTGAGAGTATACACACAGACACACACACACACACGCATATACACATATACAAACACACACACTAAGATGGATATATTTTGATAAATCTCTAGGTTTTTTAAGAGTTGGAAAGCGAATGCCCTCAAGATATCTAAACTCCCTGCTCCTTGATTTTCATGCCATCTTCCAATCAGCTCTCAATAACAAAAGTCAGCTTGTCTACATTCTGTACTCTCTGTTTGAATAAGCTAGTGTGGTGTGCTGCTTAGTACAAAAGGCAAACACAGCAACCTGAGCAGCCTGACAAGAGTTTTGATTGCACTGGAGAGACTGAGATGAATTGGCTGGACTGGTACGCTTGCTTCTGTCACAGTCATGCAGCTAGACTTTCTGAAGAAAAATCTTGATGTGCATTTAGTTTTCCAATACAAAAAAGAAAAGTTCATTGTTTTGAAATATATATTCTCAACAGTCAAAACATTGGTGTTGTCCAGTGTGAATTGTGGCAATGCCATTTTATCTTGGCATCATCTGAATGATTTGTGTATCTTTTCCAAGAAAGTGGTAATTTGTAGCATTTTAAACATTTTCAGAACCATACGGTAGGAGTATTACTAGGTTTACTAATGTGAAACTGTAACTGTGTTTACTCATTGTATAACAAGGTACGAGTGTTTCGAAGTAGGTATTACACGTTTTTTCCTCCTCCCGTTGTCATCACAGATATTAATACTGACTTATCTCCTGTTCAAATACATTTTTTGCTCTCAAGCAGAGAAATTGTACAAACGCTGCAAGTCAGTGACCCAAATCAGGTGGACTTTACAGCACCAGTATCCTTTGAAACAATTTTGTAACGTCGATGTGAATATACAGTAAGTACTCCAAAATGATCCAGATCTGAGCTGCGCACAGTCAGAAAATTCACCTTGACAGAAGAGATTTGCACTTTTTACTGTTTTGTCATACAGAACCTCTGAAACAGGTGAGAACCCGTAGATTTTAGCAATAGCAAGCGAGACCAGATCTGAAAATACTTTATCTTACGGGGGGATGTTTTAGCTAAAGACACTACCAGGTGAAATGTTGGTGTGTGTTTCTGCCTGTCCCTGAACAGGCTCAACGTGTGGGTGTGGTTGGGTTTGTCAGTGTGAATGAAGGAATGCATTTACATGGATGTGTTTTTTTTTTTTCCCTCAGTGGCACTTTATCATTGATCCCAAAGGGTGTCACAAAATGTAATTATTTTCCTATGATGACAATTGTACAACCAATAAGATGGGCCCATAAGATAATACCAGTGAGTCTAAGGTGCCTTCTTTGTTCACATTTACTATATGTTGCAAGCAGACTTTCATGCGCCTGGAGGAAATGAAACTCATACCTTTTAACAAAGACATCTAGCTTCTTTGGCCAGAAAACACATGCCGACTGTCCAGTGCTCCTTTTTCATATTAATGGATAACAAGAAACATTTCCAGTGTTGGTGTAATACAGTGTGTTGTTACCATCCCCATATCATTTCCCATATCCACTTGATGCACATCTCTCTACTGATATCTCCTCTCTGTTTTCACAGGAAAAAAAAAACAAAAAACATTTCACAGTACCAGAAATATTCAGACTTTGAAGAAGCGTGTTTTGTGATTAATTGGTGCATTTGTCTTCCAGTGTTTCTTTTTGGTCCATTTGCATGAGATGGTTCATCTTCATTATCAGCATTTTCAACAATGCAGAACAATGTGTGCTAATAGTATGGTTGTATTTCTCTTTTATAAATGAATGTAAATGTAAGGTGTCTGTGTGGAGTTTTTTCTACGTTGTGCCTTTTTACTTTTAAATGCTCAAAATATAGTATATGCAGTATATTAGACAACTTTATAGAGAAAATAGCAGCTAGGTACAGGTACAAGTATACAATAACATAGTAAAATACAATAATTGTAATATTGTATATATTAAACAAAGTGCTGCAGACATCCAGTACACAAAAAGGTAGAGGCAAATAAATAAGATGTATATGTAAACGGTTAGCTTTTACAGTCATTTTGACACTATGGTCATCTTTTTTCAGATGGTTACAGTTCACATGGTGAGTATATTAAAGGCTAATTATTGGAGTTACAGTAAATCCAGTAATCCTGCTTTTATCAACTAAATAAAGTAGTAAATGAGATATTTAAAGGCATTTTTACAGACTTTCTTTATCTCAGGAAGGGAGGAGAGACCCTCTGGAGACAGGTCACATGTTGAGCACAGTGCGGGCCTTTCTGAGGCTTGTTTGTGCCGTTGACTAAAATGCTGCAGGGATAGCTTTGCCTGAATTACTCCCATTACATCAGGAACAAAAACAAAAATATGGTCCAGCTGGTCCAGTTTTCAGTTGATACACATTACTAAGTGCAAGTTTATTCTTGAGCCTTCAAAACTCACTTGAAAAGTGGTGTAAAGCTCAATGTAAATTGAGTAAAATCAAATATGACACTGATTTAATGTGGGAATATTTGTGAGTGTTCCCAATCCTAAATGTGTGGTTGTGTTTGTCAGTGGCAGAAACAATAAATAATAAATGTACTTTATCACTGATCCTAAAGGGTGTTCACATTTCCTGTATGTTGCAAACAGGCCCTTATGGTTTGTGGACAAAATAAAACTCACAACTTTTAACAAAGAAATT
>JAOXYL010000090.1:6437561-6451749 GCA_028564955.1 Terapon puta | reverse complement strand
GATCTAATGTAAGGATATTTGTGTGCATCTGTTTCTAAAGGTGTGTTTGGGTTTGTCAGTGTGAGCGAAGGAATAAATGTGAGCTTCGTGCTTCATGCAGGAAATAAAACTCATATTTTTGGGGCCAAACAGTATATTTATAAGCCAAACGGTCTTTCGGTGGGAATATTTCATACGCCTTTACGGTTCGCCCAAAGTAGTTTGACCCTCGGCGCCTGCCGTAGTGGAAGTCATCATCACAACCTTCGTCACCATCATGGCGGCCGTCAACTGAAACGAAACTTTTGACGAGGCAAACTTTCTTTCGGTTGAACTGAAATGCCTCTCAACCCGCCGTCAGCATCCGTCGGTGCCTTCAGTCGGTCACCTTTCACCTCGGGCTTCAGATGAAACGAGCCCGGACAGCGACGGAGAAGATGTGAAGGCGAATAAACCGCGTCGGAGCTATAAAACACTTTTGAGCAAAGTTAACCCGGCTCGGCTCGGCTCGTGTTTTGGTCGAAAATGCTGCGCTCCGTCCGTTACTCCGCCGGTCGCTGTGTGCGCGCGGCCATGACCCGGCTCGAGGAGGTCAACGGGGACGTGAGCACGTGGTTGGTGGTCCGGTGGCTGGGCTACCTGTCCGGGCTCAGCCTGCTGCTCGCCCTCGGCTTGGGGCTCTACACCCGGTGGGAGAAGAGCGAGCACACCGGGCCCCCCTTCCTGCTGGCCCTGCTGGTCTTCGCGGCGGCCGGCGGCGCGTACTGCTGCCTCGGCGCGGAGAGGGCGGGCCGGGCTCTGCTCCACCTGTGGTTCGGGTTCCTGTTCGGGATGCAGAGCTTCGTCTCCGGCCCGGCTCTGGAGAACGACCCGAAGGAGCAGGCGTCCAACTACATGCTGCTGTTCGGCGCGGCTCTGCGGACGCTGTGGGCGCTGCTGGACCGGCTGTTCGGGAGCACCCGGTACCGGCCGGCCGTCCTCACCGCGGCCGAGCGGCTGGAGCTAGCGGGCTTCGGCGTCTCCAGCGCGGCTCTGCTCCTGGGGAAGTCCCCCGGGGTGCTGCTGCTGCTGGCGGCGCTGGGCGCGGTGACGGTGGCCCTCCGGATGAAGGCGCTCCTCGCCCTCCCCGCCTTGGTCTGCTTCGCCGCTGTCGCCGGTGACCTCTTCTTCAAGTCCCTGGACGTCCCCACCAACCCGTTCGGCCTCGGCTGCTTCTTCGTCCAGCTCATCCGTGACCCGCTGCTGGACGTCTACTTCAGCGGGCTGTCGGTGACCGAGCGCTGGCAGCCTCTCCTCCTGAGCCGCGGGCTGTGGCGCAAACTGTCCCTCCTGCCCGTGCTGGTCGTGGAGGTGGTCTTCATCTGCCTGAGCGCCCGGAAGCTGACGAGCATGGAGCCGCTGTATCTGATCATCCCGCTTTTCGTGCTCTTCGCCCTCGTGTGGACCAGCGCCCACTTGGCGTTTGTGCTCCGGCTGTGGTCCTTTCACACCAAGCTGAGCGCCTGTCAGAGGGCCTGCCTGTCTCAGGGCCCGGGGGTCGGCGGCCTGGACAGAATCATGGCCTCAAGGGGGATGAGACACTTCTGCCTTATCTCCAAAGACCTGGCGCTCGCCGCGCTGCTGTCAACTGGTATGGTTACTGCTCTATGTTGGCAGGTAAAAAATCATCTTATCCTTTTTTTTCTGAAAAACTAAAAAGTTTCTATCCGATGTGAGCACAAGAGCACAGCTGTGTTATGGGGATGCAACAGCAGATAGTAATGGAGAGAAGAGACACAAACACATCCATGATTTCTTTGCATTTCCTGAGTAACAGTCTATTCTGCAAAAAAAGTAAAGTATAGGCGATGGATGGATGGAAGATAGGAGTGTGAGTGTTTCCTTCAATTCCTTATATTAATTTTTCCTGCCTTCCTCTCCTGTTAGTCCTCAGATGTATCTTGTGTTTTGGAGTGTTTCAGTTTTATTTATTGTGAATGTGATCCGCAGGCGTCCAGCAGCATCTTTTTGAGCTTGCTCCTGCTCGTGCTGCCTCTGGAGTGTCTGTTCCACGGACTCTACTACGAACTGGGGAACAGCCTGGGAGGAACCTGTGTGGGCTATGCAGTGGTCATCCCCACCAACTACTGCAGGTAGTGTGTGACATGTGACCTCTGTCAGGGTAGGAAACAATCACCAGTCAAATGTAGGTGGACTGTTTAGTCAATTACAAATCAAATTATTTGAGCTGATTGAGATAAATATCCTAACTTATTAAATCAGTATTTTGTTATTCCTCATAATGTGAAGTGTATCATCATTTTACAACAAGAGATTCACGTTTAAAATGGCTACATGAGATCATGGCTGAATATTTCAAATCCAAGTCAGAGTCAAAGCAGCTGCACTTTTTGTGTATCCATGAAGTCATCTGACATGTTGCTCGACTGCTGACTGGATCTGAAAAGACGTGATTCATTCGTTCCATCCTTCTCCTCCGTTGTTGTTGTTGTCTGCAGTCCCGACGGTCAGCCCACGCTGCTGCCCCCGGGCCAGGTGGAGGAGCTGAACAGGCGCTCGACGGGCATCCTGAACAACGTGCAGCGCTTCTTCGCCCACCACCTGATCGAGACGTTCGGCTGCGACTACTCCACCAGCGGCGTGACCCTGGAGGCTCTGCAGGCCAAGATCACGTCATTCTTGGAGCTTCGCACGGCAGACGGGCCTCGCCATGACACCTACGTGATCTTCTACAGCGGTCACAGCCTGTACTCTGGAGATTGGGCGCTGACAGGTGAGAGGACCATCATCATCATCAGGGCTGACTGACTGTTTGAATGGTGATATGATATAGAATGATAGGATAAAATGTAAAAGTTAATGAAGCTGAATTGACTGCAGTGTTGTATACTTACATTTATTGTTTTTTCTGTGCATAAAATGAAGCACAGCATTCTTTAAATAGTTTTTGTTTTTCAAGTTATTATTAAATTAAAGCCCTTTTTTGAAGTTGATCACAAATGAAATAAATCCAAACCATATCTTATTAATTACAGATGAATGTATAAAGATGACAGTTAGGTCCATTTAGTTTAAAACACAAATTTATAGCCTTAAATTTCATTTAATTGGTAAATAAAGGGGAGAATGGATTTAGTGTTGTGAAAAAGACGTAATTATTGAGATTCAGTGGTTATACTTTGAATCTAACTCACTTTTTACTGTCTCTTAGTTTTAGCAATCTAAGAATTTTACCTTATTCTCATACGGAATGAGTTTCTATGCGATCGGTAATCACCTGGTTTCTGTGCCCGACCTCAGGAGGAGACTCTCTGCGCTTCGACCAAATCGTGGAGTGGTGGAGGGAGAAGAACGGCAGCTTCTGCTCGCGCCTCATCTTGGTGCTGGACTGTGACCACTCGCTGCAGTGGGCGAAGGAGGTCAGGAAGGTGAGGGGCCCGTACGTGGCCGTGCAGGGAGCGACGTTCACTCCGGTGACCGACGAGGAGCTGCAGGACCGCCCGCAGCTCGGAGACTTCACCGCTCAGTGGGTGGAGTTCAACTGCAACTCAAACAGCAACATCCAGTGGTCCAGGAGGGACAGGGCGGTCTCTGCTGACTACGGCATCTCCAAACACTGGGGCGACTACACGCTGCACCTGCCGACGGGGAGTGATGTCACCAACCACTGGAGCGCCTACTTCTCTTGGATGAGAAACGCGGCGGCCGAGTCAGACCAGAGCAGCGCATTTCCGGACCTGATGTGGCCCTGCAGAGTCGGTCAGCGTTTTCTCAAGAGAATCAAACTCAACTGGTTTCCACCGGCGATACTGGACACCGGTCAAGGCTTCAAACTGGTCAGATCATAGAAATATGAATAAGGGCTATTTTTATTTACAAAATAAATGTCCAACTGAATATTTTCTAAAAGTTTCTATTGACCCTGAAAATGCGCAGCTATTAGATTGTTGATTCTTTATCCAGAGTTCTGTTAGTTACTGAAGAAGTGGTCCTTTATTTAGGGATTGGTCTGTTTGGAAATTTATCTTTATTACCTTTAGTGGTTTTTTATACTCTTTTCAAACTGTTCACTTTTCATATGTATTTTCTGTTTGTGTTGCTTTGATTCAGAGATCTAACCATCCCCGTCAAACACATGCGTCATCGCGTGGGGTGAGACTGAGTACGTGGACACTATTTTGCACATTTTTGCGTCGTGTTAACCATTAGATCTGATTCCACCTTGAATTCCGAAGAACACTCACGTTGTGCCTTTTGCCATAAAAAAATAACCAAATAACAACCAGCTCGCTAGGCGTATCTTTTTAACCTTAAACCAAAGTGGCTGCGGCACATTTTCCGAAGATCTCAGGCATAAATAATATTGTAAGCTGTCTGTCTCTAGAGCTCAAACTGTTATATTGCTCTTGCATTTTTATTGTGAAATGACTTTTACACCATCTGTACCACATTATGCATTTTACACTCAAAAGCTTTGAGTATATTCTGTGCACTGCTAAGAACTTTTTGTAATGCTTTTAGGAGTTATTTATATTACACTCCAACTGTTCCAGGGAGTCCAGAAAGAGTTTTTAAACATTACTGATGAATGCACTATAAGCAGAGACGTTTACTTTGCAAAAGAATATGTGGGATGAAAATCTTGTTGAACTATGCTATAAAAGGAGAAGTGGAGATTCACCTCTTTAATTATGACTGTACTAGGTTCCTTATTGTATATATTCTGGCATCAACAATCCTTTCCTTACATATTTATCCTACCTGACACTGGCTGAGGGGGTACAACCTGCACAGGGAAACAACTAACCACACACAAACAGCCGATTTCAAGTCACCGATTAATCTATCCTGCCTACTTTGGATTGTCATGTGATGTTACCTTAGAGCCAGCCGGTGGATTCAAACCCAGAATCCTCTTGTTGTGAGGCAACGGTGCTACCCACTGAACCATGTTATCATACATTAAATACTTCATGTCTCAAACATTAGTCACAACACACTATGTTTACTAGTGCTACTTTTTATTGGGCTGTTATTTCCTAAAACTTTCTTGAAACAGAATCATTGAATTTAGTGATAGTTTGGGAAAAAGTTCTAAGACTGTTAACGTGGTAATTCAGTTTAATGAGTTCAAAACCGGTTGTTTTTTGCACGCCTATCTTACACGAACAAGTGCCCAGCTTACTTTAAAGGAAATGGAAATATGGGTTATCAAACAATCAACTCAATAAACGGAACAAAACACCTGCTCCAACCTTAACATCTGGAGCAGTGTTAATTCGCCATCTCACATACAGGCAGAGCTGATTGAGCCACTAATGCTCAGTGAACAACCTGCTCTACCACATGAACCGGCACTTTTCAGGACAATCTGCTTTCTTGAACTTGTCTAACCCGTGTGTCTTATCAGTCGAAGCTCTGTGTGCATGGTGACAGAAAATGTGCACCAAACAACTCGCCCAGCATGGATACAGCTTCTGTTAGTGAAAACAAAGCGACACAGTGGGGCTTTGCCTGCAGGGAGTAAATTTTATCTCTGTCTATCTATCTATGTCACACAACCACAACAGAAGAAATGGTGTTTAAAAAGTACATTTAAACCTCAGTTTGCCTCTTTATGACGGGGGTTAAAAAAAAAACGAAACAAAAAAAATAAGCAGACCAAATTCAGGTTTTCGATTGATTTTATTGAAAACATTATAAAATTATATGGTGCAGCAGCATATTTCAGTTTGTATGATCTTTCACAGGTTAACATTTACACAAACCATTTTAAAAATGGCTTTTACAGCAAGTTGTGAATGCTCATTGTCGAGGAGACACGAGAACACGGGGCAGAGAAAGTCAGGACATCTACCGCCCCCGTGTGGCTGTGAGTAAAACTACACTGAACCCTCAAACGCTCAAGGAAAAGGTCCTTTTTTCTTTTTTTTTTTTTTTTCTCTGTAAAAATGGGGAGGACCGGTTCCTATTTCGTTCCACTGCTCATTTCTGAGTTCAGTTTCTGAATTCACCCCTTTGTGATTTCAGCGCTGATGTGCAAATACATGACTTGGGTTGGTCTACAGTGATTTCAAACAAAAGCACTTGGACCAATCCAAGGCATGGACACAGGTACACAGTGAATCCCCAGCCCAGGTTTCAAAAGCATTCCTTTAAGAAAGGAAGGGGAGGGAGGGGACAGAAAGCAAACTTCCTGAACTTCTACCAAGTTCACAAGCGACTGAATTAGCACGGCACAGGATAACGAGTACAAAGGTTGACATATCCGTTTACATCGTTTTTAGGGTTTTAAATTCTGCACAGCGATCTCTGTATTCAAAAAAGAGGGTGAAAGACGCAAACAGCTCAAGCCTGGACGAGCGTGAGAATGAGCTTTGCAGAGATGACGAGCTTTGGTCAAGTTTATGTCAAAATAAACTGATGCATGATGAGCGGACCCTCTCGTTTGAACTGCAGATTGTGCTGGATTACATTCACAAGAAAATTACGATAGCGTCAATAAACATCAGTCTAGTTTTACAACAGGAGATTTTGTAGCTAGGTTCACAGATGTCGTCTACTCTGTCATCGTCTATGCAGTACGTAGCCACTGGGACACAATGAGTAACGCACACAAATCTACAACTGATCCTCCGACAGCCACAAGACCTGAACGGGACAAAGACGAAAGCTTTCTGGGGGACAGTGAGCGTCCACCCAGACTAGAAAACAAGAGTGATAATGACCTTTGTTGGGTTTCTTTTTAGTGTAAAGCTCATTTTTGTACTGTTATGAAAACGTCTGAACACTTAACTAAGGCTGCCACTCACGATTAACAACTTACAATGAACTGACAGATTGTTTTGTTCTCAGATAGAAAAGAAAAATGACCATTATGTGTTTATTGTTTCATAATCTGTCAAATACTTTTTGTCCCAGAAAAACAGAGCTAGGCTGTTTAGTAGCAAATTCTCACACTGGAGAAGCTGCTATCAGCGAATGTTTGACATTTTTGTACTGGAAAAAAAGCAATCGGTCAAATGATCTGATAAATCGACCTGTTATTTCAGCTTTACACTCAACAACTTCGTAATTCACAAGAAAATCAAAACCTGCTGAGACGATTCCACATTTTTACACTGAGACACTCAATGTTACAGAAATGCGGGAGGTTGAGGTTTTATTTGACAGACCTTTATTACCCAAGTAAATTTGGTTTAAATACCGGCGGTTTTCTTTTGTAACAGAAAAATCCTACCCTGACGGGACTAATGCAGATAGCTCCGGGACTCCGTTGAAATGAAAAGGAATCTAAATGAGGTTTAACAGCTGTTTGAGCGGCTCAAGCGGGTCTTGGTGGCATTTATGGCTTTAGCAAGAATGAGACGTAAGCTTTGGCTTGTTGCATGTGCAATATGGCGACCCCTCGGGAGTGGAAACGTTGATGCTTATCGACACGCAACCGCGCCTAAACGCTCGCTTCCCCACTCTTAAGTGGGTTTTCATTTAGTTTCATTCAGACACAGCAGTATGTGATGTTTTTTATGAAAATGTAAGAGTTAAATAGAAAAGAAAAAAAATCATCCTTAAAGGAAATTAGATGCTTAATTCAAGTTCTGATGTGACTGAATGAGCCGTCAGTCGGGGCCAGCCTTATTTACAGTCCTATTTCAAGTGGAGGAACATCCAGATTTCTGCCATTCGCTACTGCGAGCCGACACGTCTCCATCAGAGGGGAGTGCAGCTTTCTGTCAGTGTGATTGTCATGGGTGTGTTCATTAGAGTGCTGCACACTTTGCAGCACCTTATTTCACAAGACGGAACTTGAGTACAATCTAGTGTTTGCATTTACCATACCATTTATCCTAAAGAAATAACAATAGTGATAAAACACCTACAAAAAAAAAAGAAAACACCCAAACTATATCCCATATATATTGTGTATAATTTCAGCAGTTTAATACCTAGAGTATGGTACATCTTGTTTTTTTTTCTTTACAAACGTGTCGTTCTTTACAAGAACAAAGCCCGAGAGGAAAGTATGGCTTTGGCCAGTGTTTCCTCTCTGTACAAGCCTGATGGAGGATCCCCAGCAGTTACAAGGACCTCTAGGCTCAGTGCTTCAAGGAATGAAAAACCTGAACTGTAAAAAAAAAAAAAAAATCAGACAGTGTCGTGATAAAAACGATGTATAAGGAGCCTAAGCTGACAGAAATGTTTGGAAATCAAATGAGAAAAAAAAATGAATATCATATACACATGGTAAAATTGTGGCCAAAATCCAGGCTGATGCTGAACATCAGTTATCTACAGAAACCAGTCGCCACTCCTTTTTTCTCACTCGCACTGAAGCGACTGCACGACACGGAACGAAGCATATTTACAGCGGCGCGCGTGATCCCAGCGCTCATTTCCTGTTTTCTACAACAAAGTGCAGCTGAGAAAATGGAAACTGCTGTCGCTTACTGGTCTCTCTACTCCCCCACACATCTCTTTGATTACACTTCTTCTTCACCCGACGTCCAGAGTAATGTATAAATAACAACAACAAAAAAAAAAGAATGGATCCTGCCCTGTGTATAATTCCCCAAATGTTCTTAAAAAATAGAATGAGGTAAATCCCTGTAGTAAGACAATAACTAACAATGCACCGAATGAAAAATCGCCCCTTTCGCCCCTCGCCTCTGTTGAATGACTACTTGGTTCATGTAGGCACAAAAAAAGTCTACGCCGCACAAACTGTGTCCATCTGTTTGCCTCTACATGTGTCTTTGTGTTCACGATTCTCCTTCATTCTTCTCATTTTTGTTTTTTACCCCCCCACCCCCGTCCGACCTTGTCCTTTGCCCTTCAGCTGCTGACCAAACCGGCAACGACTAGTGCTCCCACGTCCTCAGGACTTCCTCTGCCGCAGCGTCTCAGAGCTGCCGTTGAGTTTACTCCGCCCAGACGGGGTGGCTGTGCTGCCGTTGCCCAGGGGACGCTCCCGGTCGCTGGGCACTTCCTGTTTGCGCTGACGGGTCTCTTTGTAGCGGAGTGTGATGTCGCTGAGGAGATATACAGGAGACATATTACAAAAAAAAAAAAAAACAACAGTCAGCTCTTCCCAGTTAGTTTCTGTTCCACTTGCTGTTATTGCTCAGTGTTTTCTCACTGAGGGCTTCTTTAAAACTCTCTGTTAGATAGTTTCCCCATTTACTGTAAGGGATAATAATGCTTTGAAACATCATGACAACGAGACCTTTGAAACACTTCACTTCAGCCTTCACAAGCAGACACACGTACACACATCTGATAAATGGTTAGTAGCACACTACAATGTAGTTGGAAGTTATTGTTGAATAATACTCATTCGACTCATTCAAAGAACACATTCAATTATAACTGCTCAGGACAATATAAAGCTTTATAAACCCAAAAAAGCTCTGCTGGGAAGGAAGCTGTTTATGGTGTCTTTGACTCTGTTCATTTATTAAAATAACTCAAGAGCTTTGACAAGTACGATTTTACATGCTGAAACGGTGCTCCGGTGCTTTTGATAGCTTCCTTTTACGGTATTAATAAACCACCTAACTTTATCTCTCACTTGTGAATTAGAGCTCTATCCCACAGGAAACTTTTTTATTTCCACCATGATGTGCATCACCATGGAGAAAAACCAGACGAACAAAATCCTAAATTGAAAAAAAAAAATCAAATGACCTCCAGTGTGTATAGGTCGTGTCAGTCATCAGTTGAGTGTCTTAGCTAGCTACCTCTCATCCGTGTGAGATATGGTTAAAGTTACGTTTATATTATATGACCATTTATGTGTGAGAGGTGAAGTGAGACATTCCCCACATACTCACCTTGGTTAGCTGATGCTAATGCAGTGTATTCAACGAAGGAGAGAGCCATGACACACCTGAACCTGTGCGACTGGGTCAAACTATATTTGCAGATAATTATTTGCCATCTCTGTTTGCTTAAAGCTGTTTTAGGTTAGCAGAAGCAACTTTGAACAGTGAAAGTAATAGTGAAAAACATAAAAAAAAAGCAAATGGTGTTCACAACGCTTCTATTTGAAGCAATCCTAACCTTGTGTCCGAAGAAAGCTGAAATAAACTATCTGCAAATACGACTTCACCCAAATCTGAGTAACAATAAAATGCTTGCATGCTTTAGTGTTAAGTGTCCTTAATGCACTGTGCTGCATGGTTGGAGGAGGTGATCTGATTGGTTCTCGTCAGATGATCAGGCAGTTTAGTCGGAGGAGCCGGCATGCTGACTGGGACATAGTGTGTGTGTGTGTGTGAGTGAGAGGAGTGTGCGAACAGATACTCTGGGTATCACATCTAACAGTGTCAGCACAGACTGGCCCCGTCTTGTGTGCTGCTTAACTGACTGCAGCTGAGAACGAAAATGACGTGAGGGGAAAGTGCTAAAAAAAAAAATGAAGGTGTCAAACTCGGTGCCATGCAGCAGAAGGGTCCGTGTGGAGCAACGTTTGTGATGGGTAGAGGATCCCAAAAGATCCTCTGATTAGACGGGAAATAAAACAAAAGACAACAATGCTGACAGGAGGGAGAGGTCGGGGCAAAACGCCTCTCTCCTACACCTACCTCACGGGACATGGACATTACTGCTGAGCATGAGCAGAAAGGAGTCGGGAAGGAGGGAAGGAGGATGGAAGAGAGCACGGGGAGGGGCAGGGAGGGAGGAGAAAATAGAGGAGAAGCTTAACATGCCAGGGAATGGCTACGCTTGACAGGAACGGTACTAAACATAAGGTGAACCAAAGGAAAAGTAAACTTAAGTATATCGCTGCATGAGGTCATAAAGACAAAGAAAATCAAACCGAGGGCTTGTAGGACCTGGGGTCACGTGCACATTTATGATGTTTTATTGATTATTGTGGTTTATTAAACTGTTAAAGTCAATGTGAATCTTTAGTGTGCTGATGGGTCCTTTAAAAAAAAAAACACTTCTTTTCTTATTTTGTCTGCCCTTCTGTTTATGTTCTTTCAAAGAACAAAAATCACACTTGATCACACTTTTGCACAGTTATCAGATAAAAACAAAACCTGAATGTTCAAATTTCACAGTTGTCGAACGTTTCTGTAATTTATTTTTGGCACCAATATATATTTCTTTACCTGAATGAGCTCAAGGTTTTACCATTTCCTTTAGGTGTCCATGTCTTCAGTCCATCTTGTCTTAATGTCTCAACACCCCTGTTTACCCACTTTCCCTCTCCCCACCATTGATCCACCCCTCTTCTTACCGGATGAAGAACCGCCACAGCGTCCAGATAAAGATGAGGAGGATTCCTAAAAACCAGCACTGCATGATGAAGAAGGGGATGGGCAGCATGATGGTGTTGGGGTCGTACTTGACCACGATGAGGAACTCGGTCACGGTGATCGCCGCTACCAGCCAAGCCTGCTGGCCGAGCTTCTTGTGGAACTTCCTGGTGGGAAAACGACAAAAGGCGTTGTTATGGAAAAGTAATATGGCATGGGAGGATCATACTATTAGCACAGTATTCTCTCCATTGTTGATCTAAACCAAGCCCCTAAGCTTTTTGTTGGATTTTGTGTGTGTGACAGCGGTGAATTAAAAACTTTTTTCAAAGACGTGCTTGGCAGAAATTACCAAAAATAGCTTGGCCTGCACCTCTCCACTGCAAAACAAGTGCTGTCAGTTGTTGAAGGCGACGCAATAGTGTTTGCATATTTGTTGGACAAGCAGAAATGCTTGCTTTCTCCACGTGGATGCGATAAGGAGCTCACCCTATCAGTCAGGTAAACACGCTCACTCCCTAAGCTCCTCTAAAGGGGTTTGCCAATAATAACCTCACACGCTGCACGTACGGACGGATGTGGGTATCGTGGGGCAGGTCCTTACAGGTCTTTCTAGTGATTCTTCTTTCAGCACTCAACTGGAAAATATGAGTTTTAAGGGCCTACAGAGATAACGAGCAGAGACTCAACATCCATATAAAAGGGTAACAGCACGTTAGGGGTGTTATCTGCACTCTGAGAAGATGTTTTGATTTATCTCATCACTGTTGTATTACCTATTGTTTCTGTTTGGGATCGTAGCACAGCTATTCTTTCTGATGTTTAAAAAAAGCAGCAACACTTCAGGCAAAGCATAGCACAACAAGACTCAAATAAAAGCTTTAAGAACATACTCTAAGTGGTGGGCTCATTAAAAGTGTATCCCGGCAACTTCCTAATGCAACAACCGTCTCTTTTCTGAATCACTGCTGCAGACGGCGGAGGGTGCTGCTTGCTCTGCTTATTCGTGTTGTTGAGGTATGAACCCAGTCGACCACCGCAACTTCTACCAGCTGACTTCCTGCTGCTGTGACTGCACTCACGGGTCGTCCATGAAGTCGTAGATTTCCCTCATGGCGACGCCGCCCACGTTGACAAAGAAGACCAGGCGGAGCAGTACCAGGTAGTGTTCAGGAGGCATCCACAGCACAAACTTCAGGTAGAAAGTGTTCAGCTCAGCCAGGAGGAACTGGGACAGGAGGAAATGAAATAACACCCATCTTAATTTAGAAGAACTGAGAATATAATAAACTCAAGATAACAGAGTAGGATGTCACTTATGCCTTTCACTAATAATGTTAAGTATACCTATGTGTGCGGTGGCTCATCGAGTTTTACTTCAAGTAACATTTTAAGTAAGAAAATAGCTACTACTGCCATTAAAAGTTAATCAAATAACTTTTCCTAATAGTAATTGATTATCTATAAAACATTATAG
Source organism: Terapon puta (assembly GCA_028564955.1). Lineage (NCBI taxonomy): Eukaryota > Metazoa > Chordata > Actinopteri > Centrarchiformes > Terapontidae > Terapon > Terapon puta. The sequence goes on along the minus strand of JAOXYL010000090.1, from coordinate 6,439,029 downwards.
AAAGCAACAGATGCAGACTGCATTGGTGAAATTAAACCAAAAAAAAAATGCTGAGAGAGCATCTCATTTCATTTCCAATATTATAACCTTTATTGTGATCTCATTCTTTGTGACCATTGTGACCCAGGATTCCCTTTTTCATGTGAATAAAATACAGGATATTTCTCACCATGAAGATGATGCCTAACACAGCAAGCCAGCGCTGAACTGTTGAAGCAGGCTTCCACTCAAACTTCACCCAGCTGTATGGCGTGAACTGGAACGCTATCCGCTTTATTTTCCCCCTGTGAGACACAGAACACAGCAAAGATACGGTTACAAATTAAATCATCATATTGGATTATTCATATTTTCTAATAAACTAGATCCTGCTTTGGAAAAGTAATTGTTGTTTTCAGTGTTTAGTGCAGCCGGTGTTGTGTCGTACTTGTACGTGGGGATGTTCCACAGGCCCTGCCACTGGTAGGGCTTCATCGACAACCAAGCCAGGGTCTTCATGCCACAGTAGATCCCCAGACCGTTACACACCAAAACATCCATGATCCACTGGAGAGAGATAAACACGAAAATGTTACCAAAGAGTAGAATGAAAAAGGCGTTGTAACACCCCTGCACAACTATGATCCTCCTACGCTGCTCTTAGTGTGAATGTGAACAGATTGAGCTTGGCTGATATCTCATCTTAGTTTGGAGTGAAATAACAGATCTTCATACCTTAAACCTGACAAAGCATGTGTTGGGAAGAATGAAATTAAAATGCCAATGTGTGTTTGACATCATAACCTCTCAATTTAAAAGGGTATAAAGTAGATATGTCCTTTCTCTTGTGTGTAAATGTGTTGTGTACTCCATACTTATTACAAGATTTTCTTCTTATATACTTATCACACTAGCTGTCTGTTTACAATCTGCGTTGCTGTATCTTTTTTTAATGGTGTTGACATGATTTCCCTGCTATCACCTGTGTTGCTGTTTCCCACTGGTATAATAAATGGTTCTTATCATATTATCATTTAATTCCCGTCATAAATCTGAGAAGAAAAAATGAAACAGCTTTAATACTGCACCAGCAGGCATCAAGCCCCAGGATATTGCAATATTGTGCTTTCCTCTAAAGTACAACAATGAGTTACAGCAGTTTATGAGCACAAATTGCAGATTAGCTTTGATTGTCCAAGTCTGATGTATCCAAATGAATGTTTTTGTTTACAGATGAGAATCTACATCTAATTTGAACACAAGCGTCACATTTAATTATACTGGTGAATGTTGTGACTGAAGCATACGGATATTTAACATAATTCTGGGGTGATTATTGTCATATTATCATTAATAGCAATTTGTCAACTGCCTGTTTATATATTTTATTTTTTATACACCAAGTCTCTTTTAAAAAAAAAAAAAAAAAAATGTCTCGAGGGCACAGGTGTTGATTCTTGGGCAGGCAAATTGAGGAAAGCAGCAATAT
>JAOXYL010000090.1:6397535-6416683 GCA_028564955.1 Terapon puta | reverse complement strand
TGTGGTCCATCTGTCTGAGGTTCACTGGCCTGGTGGGGACCTGATCTGTGTCTGTGTGGTGGAGAGAAGGTGGAGTGACCCAGAGCTCCATATGAGGACATTTACAGATGCACCTGGACTCAAGGACTCTTTTCCATCACCTGTGATACCTTCACACATGCACTTAAACCCACAAGCCCATTTATCTACTCTTTATTAAGACTCATTTTAACTCCATATATGATGATGTTCTCTGTACATGTGGCTTCTATTGCACGTCTGTCCGTCCCAGGGAGAGGGATCCCTCATCTGTGGATATTCCTCAGGTTTCTTCCTTTTCCCATAAAGGGTTTTTGGAAGTTTTTCCTGACCTGGTTCAAGGGTCTTAGGACTGAGGGTGTCACGACTGTATAGTGTAAAGCCCTCTGAGGCAAACAGTGTTGACAGTGTGATTTTGGGCTTTAAATAAATGTGATTTGATTTGATTTAAACTGAGCAATCAAACTTAATCAATCCAGAGGGTGGAAATATATCACAGGAGCACAGATGACTTTTATTAGACACATTTATAGCATGTTAACTTAGATCCGGTGTGCACAATTTAAGTTCATCGACAGTTCCCTGATACTGCAAATCAGGATCAGTATAATCAATATATGACTCTTCCACACCACATGCATTTCTGCAGTCAGCATCGATGAGAAAAAAAGTGTGGATAGTGTGACTTTTGCTCGCTTGAACCAGGTATATTTCAAATAGTTGGCACATCTATGGCAAATCACAACTCTGCCGAAATAAATGGATGCTGCAGTTCCAGTTTTCCACCGCGGGGCGCCGCTGTGCACCTGTTATCTGTCATCCGGTGCAAAGGCGTTGTCTGTCTGTCTGTACTGACCAGGGCAAGGCTCTGCGGACGGTGTGTGCTCAGTGTTGTACTCATATTAAGGGAAGACACAGTATGCTAACCCCACAGTGAACTGAATGCACACAAACAGCGATGCGCAAACCAATACTGAACAACCACTTATTCTACCCCATCACGACCCCCATCCCCTCCCCGTTGGGCACATCAGCTGTGATCGTGACTGCAGTGATTTATGCCTTATTTACGACTTTGCCCCTCCACACTGGACCTGCACGAACACCTCTGTCCACCGACTTTGACTGAATGTGGCCTTTTCACCGCAGTCACTGCGGGTTGTAATGCACTGCTTAACTGGATTACGGTAATCTCTTTACAACGCAAAAGGGTGTAATCAGTTAGAAAGGCAAAAAAGAGAGATAGGGAGTGGGGCTTTTTCGTTTTAAGAACAATTCTGCTGAAAAAAAAGGTGTCTTTTGTTTGGGCGCTGCTCAGTTATTTCTGCCCTCGCTGCTGTTTGCTCCGCTCCCGTGCGTAAAACCGAGAGCTGACTCCCTCAGTGTGAAAAAAACTCTGCAGACAGGCGAGTGACCCGAGCAGACTCGTAGGTGGTGGTTCTGTTGTGGTGAGAGAAAGAAAAGAGGGGCGTGTGTGTGTGTGATAGTAGGGTGCGTGTATCGTACTGTGCTGTGTGTGTGTGTGTGTGTGTGAGAGAGAGAGGGGTCAGATATCGGACAGAGATTACGCGTCATTTGCACTTTTGTTTTTATTTACACGTTTATATAGGATATATAAAATAACCCCGCACATTGAGATGGTAGGAGAGTGCCCTTTCTGGTCATATACGACGTTCAATCCCTTATCGGAGTCATTTCTGTGGATGAAGGAGGGGGGGAAAGATCCGTGTCCGATAATACGCGCAGAGAGGCACCCGGCCGCTTGTGTGGAGATCACGTAAAAAATAAAAGGACGGACTGACACCGGGAAAGTCCGCTCAGCGTGGGTGATGAGAGGGTTCACACTTGGAGAGAAAAAAATCAAATCGCTGCGCTTTGCTCGGCGCACGGCCAAGCGGGCACCGGGGGCCGATGGGAAATTTGGGGTGGGGGGTTGTGTCTATGTGCGACTTTTTTTCTTTTTTTTTTAGGTGGGGAGGGTCGGACTTAAGGCAGCCAATGAGAGGGCCGCCCGAGGTGGCTGCGCTGACTGACTGAGGTTATATACTCCGCATCTCACGCCGGAGGTACATTTAAACCGAACCGTGTGGAGGAGAGAGAGTTCAGGAGCGTGGAGAGAGAAACACACACGCAAACACACACACTTCAGGCACAACAAAAACACTTGATACTCTCATCGGGGATCGATCGGCTTTTTTTGGAGGGGCTTCTTGGAGAGATTTTGGAGATGTCCAACGTGCAGTTGTCGAGCAGCGCGCTGGAGAGGCTGGTGGCCAGGAGGACCTTCCCTCTCCACAGGCGCACCAGCGTCTGCCGCAACCTCTTCGGACCGGTGGATCACGACGAGCTGAGCCGGGAGATGAAAGCCAAGCTGCGGGAGATTTCCGAGCGGGACCAGCAGAGGTGGAACTTTAATTTCGAGGCCAACGCTCCGCTGGATGGGGATTACAAGTGGGAGGAGGTTCCCGTGGATAAGACCCCGTCGTTTTATCTGGACTCTGTGCGCAACGACAGGACCAGGGTGCCCGCGACGCCCGTCAAGCAGGCGCCCTCCTCGGACTCTGTCGCCCCTCAGGACCAGCCTCGCCCGGACGTACAGGAGCGCTTGGCTCTGCCCGAGAGCAGCGGCAGCAGCGGCGGCAGCGCTCCCTCCCCGGCGGAGGTGAACCAGGAGAACCGCGCGGACAAGCTCAACTCAGGGAAGCCGGCTCACAGACAGGTCCCGTGTGTCAGACGCAAGAGGACGCCCGCTGCCGACAACAACACACACATCACAGGTAAGATACAACCCTCCTTCATCAAAACCTCACGTTTGCTTATGGCATATGCGTGCGCCCCCGGCATCCCAAACGAATCCCTGCTGTCCGGAATTTCTCCTTCTGACTTCATGCGTGAAACTAAACTGTGCCTCTCCGTCCCCCTCCTCACGCAGACTTCTTCGTGAAACGAAAGAGGGCTGCTGATAGAAAAGCCTGCGACGTGAGCGCCTGCCATCACCCCAAGTCTCCGATCCCGGTGGAACAGACTCCACGGAAAAGGATCCGCTGAAGGTACGAGGACTATTTTCTTTCAATAAACGGCTTTGAATGTTTTATAACGGGACAGCTCTGCCTTTTTATACTTTATAATAATGTAAACGTGTTGAGCTGGTGGTTTTATTATGTCTTATTATTTGGGTTTTTGCTCCGTCTGCGTTAATTATAAAGGGCTGCGCTCGCCAGAAAAAAAAAAAAGCGCAGACGGTCTTATCTGGGAGGGGGTGGGGAGAGTTTGCGGTGGTGAAATCGCAGTAGTAGTGATAGTAGTAGCTGTAGTAACGCTGGTGGTTGGAGGGGGGGAGGGTGGAGTGGTGGTGTTGGTGAGGGGAGGGGGGTGGTGGTGGACGTGCGTCACGATGTGGCGGGAAAAAAAAGGCACGGGTAAAAGGGTGACGCCTCTGCCGCTGAGGTTACATCTCCTGTTTCCTCGGAAAGCTGAGTCGCGTCTTTCTCCGGAACGAAGAAAAAAACCCAAATCCCTCACCGCTTCTCTTATTCCCTCCTCAGGTGCTGTCTTTTTTTTTTGCACTATTTTTTTTGTTGCCTGCGCATTTTGGAGGATCGAGAAGAAGGGGAGGATGTTTGAACCTTCCCTGCTGATGGAGAGGCGGAAAAGCTCGGCACGGCACCGCTCGGCTCGGCGCGCCCGAGACGGAGCGCAGCCAGGAGACAACCGGCGCAGACTCTCAGGACTGGACACGGTTTGGGCAGAGGGAGGAAAAGAGAGGGTGGAGGGGGGGGGGCAAAGAAAAGGAGGAAATTTCGCCGAATGACTTATCCAGTACAAATGTAGCATCCATTGTTGCTTTTGCATACAGCCACTCGACAGTGTTAAATGTTTTAACATCTGTGCAATCCTTAAAAATGACTTTAAGAAAAAGAAAAAAGAAAAAAACAATAATTGTCTACACTGGCCAAAAGTGTACAGCTTTATAGAGACAATAGCTTATAAATGTTTATTTCTGTTCCTGTTTTTATTTTCTTCCGTAAATGTATATTTTTAAGACTATTCTAACTTATAATTTATTTATGTTTCTTTATGTGTTTAAAAATGCCTTGTTGATCTAGCCAAAGGGCATTTCTTTATTTTATTTTATTATTATTTCCTATTGTTTTGTTTGTATTGTGATGTTCTTTGCAATCATGTAGCTTCCCTATAGTAGTCCACACTTGAAAAAATATAGGTCTCTTTTGTGTTTCTGAGCCGTTTTTTTTAAGTTTTTTTTTTAAATGTTTGTTTTCATACAAGTGCCCTAATTATGTCTTGCAAAAGATGAGAATAAAATATTTTTCAACTTTCAACAATTTGATTTCTCGTAGTGTTTTTAAAATCTTTTTTCTTTGTGTAGTTTAGGGGGTTCTGAAAGCAGCCGTGAGTTAATGTCTGAAACTGATAAACACACACACACACACACACTGACGTCTTTGTGTTTGTCGGACTTCTGACTGATTTTTTTTTTTTTTTTTTTTTGTAGGAAGGAAGTAGAAGCATCATCGTAGTTTAAAATAAAAACTGCTTCTGCTCACTGGCTCTAACTATAGTGATCATTTCAGAGCTGATATATTATTTCTCACACACTGCTGCAGGGAGAGCACAATAGACGGCTCCATGCAGTTTTATCACACACATTTATGACCCTCCACCACCCTCAGGGCGTGTGTGTGTGTGTGCAGGTATATTTCTCTTCTCTGAGCTCCGCCTGTATCTGTCTGCCTCTGAGGGCTCATATATACCTTGCGGGTGGAGGGGGGGGCGCATGGCAGCTGCGGGATATAGGCTGGGATTTAAAGGCCCTTTCGCCCCTCTAAAGAAACAGCAGCTGCCTTTGGATCCCCGCTTTGCCCCCCCCACCCCACCCCGCCCCCGCCACCACCCTCCCCCGGCGAAGACACCCCCACATCCACCCGCACTTCAACAAGCCCTCTAAAGACCCACTCACACACACTGTTTACCCCGCCGTGGATACACCGGGCGTGGAGGCCACCTGCCAGAGCTGGAAAAAGAAAACTACTAGTCTTTGTAATTGTCCTCGTCTATTGAAACAAACCATTCAACAGGTCATACTTGCAAGTTTACCCTTAATTGAAAGAAGCCAAACGCTGAATGCGCGCAGGGCCCCGGAGCGCCCGCCTGCCAGTGCGCGTAAAGAGAAAAAAACAAAACAAAACACGCACACACACACACACACGAAAAATAGGCGCATTTCATCATTTTCCATAAGTCTCTCCTCTCTGCTGAGCACCCCCCCCTCTCTCTCTCGTGTTTTGGATGGGGCAAATGGAGACTTTTGATGGCCAGAGTGACTTTGTCAGCTCCGTGCGGCCATAAGCTCTGACGGGCTTGTTCTGATTTCCAACACAAAGCGCTCTCCGGCTCCATTCTTTCCTTTTTGTTGCCATATGGCAAATCCATGTAGACATAGCCAAGACCCATTCAGTCAGCCACAGAATGTCCTGCATCAGAGAACAAAAGACACTTTGTCTGGCTGCTCCATTGATACGGATGGGCGAAAAAAATATTATAATTAATCTATGGCTATATCCAGCTAATTAACGCCCATATGCCCGCGGGGAGCTGCGGGGCCTTTCAGTGTAGTTTTAAATTCTCAATAGTTTACATGTTAAAGACAACAGCTGTTCATGTGTTACTTTAATGAAGTCCCCTCTGCGCAGAGACTGGACACATTCAGGGGCTCAAGTCCCCCCCTCTGGAGCTAAAGGGGTCATCTTCTTTTTATTTGTCTCTACAGCTGTGCAACTATATAAAATTTGTCCCAATAAATAGAACTTCTAGTGGCTCTCAGAGGTGCTGAGTTTGAGGCCTTGCCGGAGAGGTCAGAGGTTAAAGGCCTGAAATCCAGAATCCAAAATCGAAATGGGAGGCGTGTTTTAAACAGTAAATCTTTTTGGATCAGACTGCCATGCCCTCCATATTTTACCACTGGGTGGCTGTTTTTTTTACAGTTTAAATGGGCCCCATAGATCATCCCGCATGACAATTATAACTTCATCCAGCCCTGTTGTATGTATGATGGGCAGAGAGGAAAGAGATGACAGCTAACATACAGGCCTCATTAACAAGCCCACTAGAATAGAATATAATTAAACAGCCAGCTGCTGATGGAGAGACTCAGCCCTTCATGGGCCCTCCAGCCTCCCACCTGACCCCTGACTCTCATCCACGGCCCCATTTGTCTCAGTCATCAGGAAAATCTTTATATGCTTTATTCAAATTGAGCTTCATAGTGGGCACATCTATTGCATAATGTTGTTCGCCATCAATGGGTTATTCTAATTTCAGTCACAGTGGGAAAAAAATACAGTTGATAATTGATTTGTCCGCTAAATCAATATTGTTTAAGGACCTCTTTTTGAATTGCATTTAAATTTAATCTATGTATTGAACATGTTTTCCGTTAAAATTGATGAAAACATAGAGTTAGACTGTTTATTTTTCTGTTTTGGAGCAATCATTTAGAAAAAAAGCTCTTATTACCAAAAATGGACGAATAAATTCATATCTAGAGAGGTACATTTCAGTCTGTTTGATCATTTTCATCAGTGTAAACAAAAGAAGTGATTTAGGCATTTAGGATCAAAGACGAAAAAGGAGGACACGCGGGCACAAAGCGTCCTCTGTGCGCGCCTCTGCAGAGTCTGCTCCTTCAATCTTTACAAAATAATCACATCGACTGCTAATAAAATCCCGTCACTGGTTCCTGCAAAATGTTCTGCCCCCTTTATGGGCCTGAGGTGGCAAATGATTTGGACGCAGCCACCCTGACATGTACAGTGGCTTTGAGGTTTCCTGCAAATGTTGCAACTAAAAATGTAATTTCAGGGGAGGGGGAGAGTGGGGGGGAAAGAAACCTTAAATCACATTTTCCTCTCAAAACACACAATTAACGGGACAGTCTGCAAAGACTGCAATTAAATATAGAAAGGAGGAAAATCAGCCAAGGGGAATTAGCATTTTCCATGACCATCTGGCATCGGCGCAGGCGACAGGGAACAAAGACGAGCTGGATGGAGAGGAGAGGCGAGTGTGCCATCGCATTGACCTGCAAATGAGGCTTTGTCACCGAGTTAAAGCTCTCTGACCCCCTTTACCCCCCTCCCCGAAAAAGACTTCTTAAAAAAAAAAAAAAACTTATAGCGTGACGAGCAGAGGCCTGGATTCATGCGTGTTCAGGAGCCGCAGACCAAAACAGTCCAGGAGTGAGTGGCAAAAGTGCAAACAGATTAATTCTGCGGAAGATTATAGTATTAAAATCTGATTATCTTTAGATCGAATGATAAATTCAGATTCACATCTTAAAAACGAAGGCGAGTGGGGACATTAACGAGACACAAGACAGAATGAAGCAAGTGATCACCCCCTTTTCTGTGACTCTGTTTAAAGAAATAAAATAACATTAATGAGTCAGACTCAAACTGACTGTTGTTACTGTGGATCTGTTTGACTTTGGGTTTTGCGCTCCTGGCGCACGGACCTGTTGGTCCATTTTAAGCACCACGATAAAAAAAAAACAAAAACAAAAAACAAACTAACAACAACAACAACAAAAATGCTTCGTTTATTCTTTCTTTGACCCCTTTCCTTTATTTCACCATTAATATAGAAAAATATCCATAAATGGAGACAGTTGACTTTGCAGCTGTTCCTGTTTGTTTCTCTCTCTTTGTGTGTGTGTGTGTGTGTGTGTGTGAGAGAGAGAGAGAAGTGCGTGTGGGTGTCTGCAGAGGCTTTTTGAGGGTGTTTGTCGGGTTGTTGGACACCTGTGCCCACCCCTCCACTCCACTCCACGAGTGAAGTGGGCAGACCCACGTGTTTGCATAAAGGTGATTGTATCCGGAGGAGGGATCTGTTGTTTGCGTGTGTGTTTCTTTCTTTCTTTCTTTCTTTCTTTCTTTCTTTGTGTGTGTGTGTGTGTGTGTGTGTCAGGGACGAATTGCTGATTAGTGCCTAGGACATTTTACGCAAAAAAGGCTGATGCGCGATGAAAACAAAATATTATATGAGTTTAAGTGGTTCACAGAAATCCCCTCAATGCCTTTTACGGAAGCAAAAAAACAACAAGAAGAAACAAGTAAACAGCTTAAACCACAAGAACGTCCCTAAAAATTGCGCATTGAGCGTTTTTAATTGATCCATCGATTCGTTCGGTATTAAACCATTGACTAAAACAACACGAATGAAAATAATTTGAAGCAGCAGTTCCCGGACACACTGATGTCTTATAATGATATTATAATGTTTCCAAAACTATGAGGCCACAACAGAATTTCACTCTCTGTGTGAAAGAAAAAGTAAGAAGAAAAAAAAGTGCAGATCTAACCCACGAGGCCTTCGATGGATTTTTATTTGGCAGTCTGAAATCTTTTTTTTTATTATTATTATTTTGTTTTGGTTCACCTAAATGCTGATCCCCCCCGCCCCCCTTTTCCCTCTTTACATCCACTCAGTATTCATGCCTGTGGACAACAAAGCGCACGGCTCAATCCACGCAGGAGGCGGTGTGACAGGGAACTCGTGGCAGCTTTTCAAATATCTTCTTTCTGTCTTCTCCTTTTCTTTGCATCTCGACTTTGGTCGCGGTTGGAGGAAAAAAAGGCGGTGGGGTGGGGTGGGGGGTGTAATCAGCCTCCCACCTCAATCTCTAATTCACTTTGCTCTCCCCACGCATCAAGGGGATCGGATTTAACGCTGCCCAGAAGCAAAGCGGATCCTTTACAGTGTTTCACGTAATGCGCAATGTCTGCACTGCAAGAACATACAGGGCACAGAGAGTTGTGTTTTTCTTGTTTTTTTTTCTAAGGGAAACTGGGAAAAGCACTATGTGGCCTTTCAAAATGAGTTAATGAAATTAGTGGCACAAATGCATATACATCTGATAAAGAGAGCATGGTACTTCATTATAAACAAGTCTATTAATATGCAAAATGACATTTAGCCTGCAGCAGACCAAAGGCTACACTGGGCTTTAATACTGTAGCCTTTGCAGTTTAAAGGATCTTGGACTGGCCTGCAGCTTTGAAGAGGTTTGCCCGAGTCTGCAATGGGTGCATGCACACAGGAAAATAAAATTGATTTTAACAGGTCAATGAGTATTGATTGTCAATTTTTTAATATAAAAACTGTTTTTTTATTACGTTTTGTGAAAAAAAAATCCACAGTTTGTGAGGAATGAAAAATACTAATTAAAGCAGAGGAACATAAACTTCTCCTGATATTAATTATGTTATGCAATCAGTGTAAGTAATGTTGGAAGAGTGAACTTACTCCTCTGACTGTGGCCTGAAATTAGCCCACATTAAAACAAAGAAAACAAATATTTTAAAGCAAAAACACTTTATTAATGGCATGAGGTGAATATTTTTTCCCAGTGTCAATAGCATCAATTAAAGGCCGTCTGTTCTCTGTAGAGGGCCAGTTTTCCCGCCTGACGAGGTGAAAAGGTCAAAGTATTGATTGGGCGCCAACAGGGCTGAATTCCATCAATGAATCATTTTCATTCCACCACAGAAACATCCAAAGTGTCCAAAAAGGTGTGGGAAAATGTCTCAAATTTTTCATGACAATTGACAACAGAAGATAAAGTTACATCTCCTGCCATAAAATGAATAAAATGTCAGGATTAAACAGTATCATTTTACTTCATATCACACCGTATGCATCGAATAGCAGAATGGACACACCCCTCTGTATTATCAGGCCCTTTAATATGTGAATGGGCATTTTACAGCATCGCACAAGAGATTATAACACAAGCTTGTGATTAATTAAAGTCTTAAAGTAAGTAGCGGCACGTGGTGACATGTCAGCATGTCAGGCTGCAAAAGTCATCAAACTTTTTCCTACTCGACTCTCGACGCACTGAGCAAACACCATCGGCTGAAGGACCCGGTCATTCATGCTGCTGCTAATACGTCCTCGAGAGAGACACTGATTCCCGTTTGATTGATTCTGCGGCTGCGGCTGAGCTGCACTTACACAAACACTGCCCTCACTGATGGCACCATCAATAGATCACCGTCAACATATGGTGAGTGTGTGTCTTTTACGAGTGCGGCATTTCCCACAGAGGACACACACACACACACACACACACAAACACAGTGATGCTATGTGATTATTGAACGCCGTCACATAGGAGTTTCAGTCAAAGTCTGAACATTGGTTGCACGTAGAGGCGTCAAGTTTCATTCAGAGGTCTTTAAATTTTTGTGCCATGTACGTTCACATCAAATGCACGAAAAAACCTGGAACTTATCCCGACAGCTCACCACTTCTTGGATATTAGCTTTAAGAAAAATCGAACGTCAAACAGCTTTTGACACCAGGCTTAAATAGTGTCATCAAACTGAAGCGCTCTGCATTGTTACTAAATCACTCAGCAGATCTTTATCTCCTTTTTAAAAGTCATTTCCCTCATTGTCAAGTCAGTTTAAGAAGAAGCCGAGCCTGTTGGCATGGGAGAAAACTGTTTAATAACAATTTCTGAGGCCGATGTTGATGCTGACAGCAGATGATTTAATCCCCCGGTGCTGCTAATCGTCCGCGATGGGCTGGTGGCATGTCAGCACTCAGAGGAAATCATGTTGAGACAAGCTGTCAGAGCAGCAGTCAGACAACAACCCACCGTGGCCCTTTGAGCTTCACACATACTGTACCCATCAAAAACTGCATAGCTTCACCCTGGAGTGATGACTTTACAACCGGAGAGCCATATGCAGCTCTGCAGGAAGGGGCCTGCCTCATTGTAGCGGTAATTGGACAGAGAGGAGAGAGGAGGAGACGCAGATAGCGCGATGACACTTGAGAAATGAGATCTAACTCCATCCCAGCGCCAGTCCTGACAGCCAGAGTCCTCCACCTCCATTCTTCCCCGCTCCCCTTTTGTCTGGATGCTTTTCAGCCCCTCTAAACCAAACCTGTTCCCCTTCACAACCCTTCTTGCACGGGACGTGAGTCCTCTGTTGAGCGGCTGCTGTCTCTGTTTTATCTGTCCATCCATCCATCTCTGACGCCTCTCCTCCTCGCTCCTCTCCTCCTTGTCCCTTCCCATTGGCAGAGCAGTTTTCTTCTCCTTCAATCATCTTGGCTCATAAAACTTGGGGAGGAGGGCTAGCAGGCTGTGTTTTCAGGGCTGGCTACACCGCTATGGGTGCACTGACTCGGACTAATGCTATTCACGCCTCACATTTGCTCGCCAGGTCCCATGAAAAGGGATGGCCACGGCAGCCTTTATGGAACACACAACAAAGGACCATCATTCATCAGGCAGCAGAGCGCCGAGGAGTGGCAGAGTTTGGGTTCATCCTGCTAGGTTTCAGCTGCTTGCGTTTGCTGGCATCGCGTTTGGGTGTTAGTCGCTTTATTTGTCGGGGAAGATGTCGGAGTTGAGAAAACGTGGAAAGCTGAAGCTGGAATTCTTCATCATTTGTTTGGAGAAAGTTGGAGAAAGTTTGCTGTGTCCTGGATTTTACGTTTGAAGTTTCACATGGTGCTGATGGTGTGTGTGTGTGTGTGCACGCACCTCACAGACAGACAGACAGACGTGCACTATGGCTGAGTGTCTGGTGGCAATATAGATTTATAGCCGTACTCTCGGGTCACCAAGCCACGATTAATCTTCACCTTTCCTTGGCTGTTCCTTCACACAGGGCCAGGAGCTTTAGAGGCCTGTTGGCAGCTCACAACAATACCCAGAATGCCGCGGGGCCTTGTCAGCCTGTCCTAATTTGTGGCTGTGGTCCTGGGGTTGAATTCAGCCTCTGCTGGCTGCTTGACCTGCTGTATTCTGTTGGCGGATTAGCAACATCTTTTAGTCTGCACGCAGGGCAACACCAATGGGCTGATACGCAGCCTGCAATTACACAGCAGGAAAGGCCTGCTTAGGCGTACATGCACACACACACACACGCACACACACACACTCACACATAAATGTTTATGGATGGATAGATGGAAAGATGAATAGTCTGCTGAGAAGGGAAAGAGAAGCAGGTGATGCGGCGGTGGGCTTCTTTAAAGGAGACTTAAGAAAGAGAGAGGGAGACTGAAGGGAAACTGTCTCAGTGTGTGTTTTTGGGTTTTGTACTTACACAGTGGGTATTCAGCCTACATTGTGTACATGGAAATCAATGTATCGAGGGGCTGAGCGGCAGCTTATCTTCACAGAGATGGCACTGTACCCTGTCAGAGCATCAGAATGCCCACAGACGCCTGACAAAGATGAGAACGGCTAAATTCCCCCAATTCAAATACATCGGAGGATTATTCAGAGTGTGAAGACACCGAGAACCTTTTAGTAAATAAGCTCAAGAGACTATTGCAGCAGTGCAATAGAAATGAACATTCATTGTATTTAGACTATTATTGTTTGGGGAAAGCTTTATTTAAAGATTATTTAAGAAGTTGTAGGTAAATTGAAAATTGAACGATTACTGATCGTCTAATTGTATTTGAAGCAAAAAGTATAACATTTAAACTCATTCAAGAGACCAAGAGTCAGGATATGTCAGTCTATACCATTTTCTTTGCCGATCTATGTCTTGCAAAACTTGCAGCACCCTTTGAAAAGTAAAATATGAAAGAACCTTTGACTTTCCAGCTTCACATCCCTCTGTTAGTAGTTATCTTTGGCCATTATAGTTTACTTTGACTGGCTCTTTCATTTATAGAGTCATCGCCTCCCATGGCCTGTTTTGTAACTCTTATCAAAATCAGGCCTATATACAGTAGAAGAAGCTAGAGTGGCAACAGAAACTGTGCTATTACCGCACGATTGCAGCTGAGTTGCTGTCTCACAGGAACAGCAACAACAAGAGTCACTGATTAAAGTTGTTTTGTATTTTTACACTCACAAGGCAGGTACAAAGTGAAATGCAAAAGAAAAAAAAATCAGCAAAACGGTACACACAGATGCATTTGCACAATGTTATCCCCCGAGTAAAACAAAAGACCTAAGCATTGATGACAACAGGCAGATATGCAGCAGGTCAAGCGCAGATCAGAATTGGCAGCGCGGCGCGGCATCTTACAATGCACACAAAGCCTTGAACGATGGGAATAGGGAAATTGGCAAACCTAACATGGTCCCCTGCCATCATCCCTCGCTCCCTCCCTCTGTTTCACAACAGATGCTATGTTCCATGAAGACACTGTCAGCTGCACAAGAATGGGCTGAAATTTGTTGACAATGACGGTGGGGACCGGAGGACAAAAAAAAGAAAAAAAAAACAGGACAAAAAAAGGAGAAAGAAACAAACAAGAAAAAAAAAACATTGTCAGAGTCAGCATCTGAGTTTACAATGACGACACAGCGCCGGGGAGGAGGGCAGCGTGTGAGTGTGTGCACAGACTTCTCTCCAGGAATAGGACCCATCGCTATGGAAACACACAGCTGCCCCTCCCCACTACTCTTACTATAGTATACACATACACGCACACACTTGTCAGCTGCAGGCCAGGCACTGTCTGAGCCCAGATGGTGGTGAACTGCATAACTCACTTATCTGTCTCTGGCCTCTAAAGGAATGCTTAAAGGCCTCTCCAATTCCCAGTGGACGTCACCGAAAAGAGAACGAGAGCGAGAGGCACGCCATCTGCTCCCAGACACCGTGAGCACCCCCCTTTCCTGTTCGGCCCCCAAATTCAGCCTCCCCCCCTCACCCAAAAAGCTTCCCCTGTGATCAATGAGTCGTTCCTAGAGAGTGAACGACAACCTGAGAGGGTGGGACCTGAGAGGAGGAGTACAATAAATCCATCAGAATAAAGTTTGCATGCCATTTTTTTTTAACAGTGGTCAAAGAGCAACTGTTTAACCCTCTAACTGATCAATATCATTCAAAACATGTGATGCAATGTAATAGTACTGTATAAGCCATTCCCTCATTTTATTAAAAGCATATATTTTACAAGTTGTGCACTTGAACTGTACATTAGTGGTGCCATACTGGACTGAAGATGGTATCCAATATTTCAAATGTAAAAATTTGACAAAAAAACAAAATACAACAAAAATCAATTCATACTGTTGTGACCACTGAGTCCCCGGTGTGGATATTGCATCTTCTCTGTGTCATCAGCCAGAGCAGACCTCTGCTCTACAGCTGTCTGCAAAACAGAGGAAAAAAAGGAAAAGTCAAATATTTTATCTTAACTTCTTACTAATTAAGAAGGAGGAATAAAATAAACTTTAAACAGCTGGAAAGATTAAGACAAGCAATGAGTTTTTGTTTATTTAGCTTTCCGTCTGTCTGGTGAGGAACTTTAAATGCCAACAGAAGTAATTCTATTCTTTCACTGGTTTCTTAATGACACTGAGAGAGAAACAGGAAAAAAACAGCAAAAAAAAAATACTGTGCCACTATAATCTCAATGCTGCAGAGACCACAAAATCTGAAAATGTGTAAATCTGTGTTTGCTAAATAGTTAGAACGGCAGCTTTTTGTTATGAGGTTGATTTTTTAAAGCTTATTGTACAGTTTTTCTTACATGTTTTACACAGAAAACATCTGCAAAACAGACATTCCTTTTCTTACAAGTATGTGCAAACCTCCTTGTTTTCATTCTGTCTTTTTTGTGCCTGTTTTCGGGACAAAGCGGGACTACATACTTTGCCCAGGGACAGTACAAGCCAAGGGTCACTGGGTTCAGTCTATACAACCTTCTGTGCAGGAGTCTTCTCATCGCTCCGGCTGGTTTGCAGGCTAGGGCTTTTCAGAAAGGCTGTATTTACTTCTGATTTTCCATATAAATACACTGGAAATATTTCAAATGAGTTGCATATGAATTTTATGTCAGACAATCTTTAAAATCCTTAGAAAGAATGTTTTTTTATCTAACATTTTTTTCAGTCGCATGAGCTTAATCACAGTGTTTGTGATTACTGTTTTAGGAGCTGGTAAGGCGTGTGAGAAACAGAGATGTAAGAAAAACACTTTGAAAAAGACTTAAAAGAGGGCAGCGAAGGCACCAGCATGTTAAACCTTCATCACAGAGCCAACTCTTCACTCTCACTCTCCGAGGCCGTGATTAAACGGCACACCCTTCTCCACTTTGTTGCATATCATTGCGGCGTTTAAAAAGGCAAAATCTGGCGAGTCCTCCACCACCCACCAAGTCAAGTGTGGCTCAGGTGTGTGTGTGTGTGTGTGTTAACCACATGTGCCTGTGTGCATGCTGGTGTGTGGTCTGTCCAGTCCGTGTAAGCATAGTCAGATGGTTTCCTTGGTCTTGTATGTGCCTGCATGTGCACTCACGAGGGAGAGACAAGGGAAAAAGATGAGCGTGCGTGAGTGTGTGTGTGTGAGAAAGAGCATGTGCATCTTGTGTGTTTATAAAAGCTGGAATCTTCTTGTCATCATTGGAAAAGGCAACAAAAAGTAAAATGCTGTGTTTACATAATGTCATGGAGGCATCCACCTTTCCTGATGAGTCGGTGAATACAGTGACTTTGGGAGGAGGCGATGGGGGAGTCTTTGTATCTGTGTAGATATGTCCACTGATATTGTCCAGAAATTGATCCAGATATCGGTGTCACCCTACATCTTACTTATCTGAACACGCAGTGCCTCTCCATCACTTCCAGCAGGCGAGTTGTCAGGAGTGACAGTCAATTTCAGAGAATTATAAAAAAAAATGGGCGGCACAAACCCTTTTTGTCCGAGAGGAATAACTTTCTTTTCCTTTTAATGCCGTCTAGAGAGCACTCACTCACTCAGACGAATCCACTTGATAATATGGTTATTAGTCATAATTCTGCTTTATTTTACATGTGCATCTTCCACCACCATGAAATTGCCATTTTAGGATGAATTTTCAGGAGAGATATTGTGTGTGACTGCTTAACTTAGGAAAATAAAAGTAAAAGAACTATATAGTCAGTAAATCTTTGTCCTTTGCTTTCAGTTTTATGCACAAGCACCTTTATTCCAACTTCATTTCAACTGGTGAAATGTAGTTAAAAAACAGTCATTATAAAGGCTCTTTTCTTGGTGTCCTCATGTTACTTCAGGTCTTTTCCTCAACAAATCCTCAATAAGTATCTACTGCACATTTTTTCATATCTTTCTGAAAATTCCTTCTGCCATCACAGAGAAGGGCTAAGAACTGATCGTGTTAGGTAGGTGGAGTTAATGGTACATTCAATGGAGAAAAAGAATCAAAGTTTTTTTCCACTCAGTTGTTCAGAGGTGAGTTAAAATAATCTCCTTCCAAATGCTATTATTTTGCGTTACATCACATCAATTGATTCTCAGCACCAGGTATCTTTGAGAGTAAAAGATACACCGCCACACAACAAAGCTGAACTGTTAATATGATTTCCCCCTTTCACTGA
Organism: Terapon puta; assembly: GCA_028564955.1. NCBI lineage: Eukaryota > Metazoa > Chordata > Actinopteri > Centrarchiformes > Terapontidae > Terapon > Terapon puta. The sequence goes on along the minus strand of JAOXYL010000090.1, from coordinate 6,400,278 downwards.
TGTCTGTGTTTCTCTCGCTCTTTAACTAACTGGAACACCAGGTTGATCCTTGTGTGCGCACTTCGACGAGCTGAATCTTTCGAAGCCTCGCTGCTCTTAGAGTGTATTCACCAAAGTTCCCCGTGCTCGACAAGCGTCCCGTGTTTGATAAATAAATGCTGGGTAAAGTCTCAGGTCATGACATAAGTCTTCAACAAGTCAGGACAAGCACCTCCATCATGTGGCCTCACAGCACCACCAGCTCCGAGCAGCTTTCCGTCAGCCACCGACAAAACGCGTGGAACAAATGGCACCAGCCAAATGGAGAGGCAATAAGGCGAGGGGCCCTCTGTGAAGTGCGTGTGTGTGTGTATGTGTTTGCGTGTCTGAGCGTGCGCGTGAGGGAGCGTGTGTGTGTTGATGAAGGGTACCCAAGCAGACAGGACGTGGTGTGTGTGGATTTTGCAGAGTGAATGGCGATTGTGTATTTTGAAAAGAGAGGGGGTGTCTCCCTGTGTGAGAGTGAATGTCGCGGCCCTCTGTGCGAGCGAGGGCGTGTGTGTGTGTGTTTGCGTGTGTGTCACAACAGGCCGGACTGGGTGAGAAAGAGCAGTCTGTTGGTTCAAGTATGCCCCCATGTGACTGTTGTGAGAAGTAGAGGGTCGAGATTGGAGGACGACGGACTCCCAAGCTGCTTCCAGAGCACCAAGTTAATCGTAATGTCCTCTTTTTTTTTAATACTGACTAACTGATGCTGATCAACATCAAGTATCGTATTAACTACAAAGCCTCTGTGCTTCTCCTCATAGATTCACAGCAACTAGTGCTACTGTAGAGATGAACAATAAACTCTTTTTGTGTTTTGTGTTTGGATGATTCTGGCAAACACAGAAATGGTGTTTCAGATCTGGTGACTGAACATCATAGCATATACTCTTTGTACAGAATTTTTTGTCCTTTTTCTCACCTGTGAATTCAGCTTCCTCCAAATGAGTACAGATATGTCACAATGACACGTAGAAGCGTTTTAAGAAGGCAGACATGAAGATTATTACTCGGTGTGTTTTTAATCATTTGATTTTGTGCACCTACTCCCTTAGTGTTACTGTAGTTAATTCTATACCCCCGCAATTGCTTGTGCGCTTTTTAATGTGTTTGCTCTTGGTTTTATCTTAACAATAATAATAATAACAATTATAATAACTTTGTTTAGGTGGAATCTTACTTGATAAGATCTACTGACTGAAACTAATTAAAGAAAGTGAGGAGAGATCAGTAGGTTCCATTGGCATCGGACTTGGATGAATCTGCTGAATTTGAATTATGATGTCATTATAATGAATGAGGAAGTAGTTATGGCAAATATGGTTCAGGTTAGACTAAGATAACTACACCTGTTTAAAGTAGGCATGAAAGTTGGACATTCTTCTCTCTTCTTCGCCACATAGAGACTTCTTGCTTTGGCGCTGAAACTTGCACCTGTCATCTAATCTTGGTGTACAAGTTAAAAAGTGTACAAGAAAGCTTTTGTGAAAATTAGAGATGGATTTTTACGACAGAGATGCCTCACGTCATGCATTTAGCTGTGTGGATATCCCCCAGTAGCCATGACAAAAGTCTCATCATGTAAATCCCCCTCAGTGAGCTCGTAGTGGATAATGTGTTTTCCCTTCGAGGGTTTGGGCTCTTTGGTATCTTGTCGAGTGCCTTGTTGACCGTCTCTGTAACAGATCCAGATCCTGCTTCCACTGCGTCCAAGAGGATTTTCACCCCTTTGATTAAAACAAACACGGAGCGCGTTAAGATTTTAAAGCTCCGCGTAAGACACCGTCAGCCTCGAGAGACACTTGCAACGCAGACGGGAGGGGAGTCAGCAAAGTAAGCAAACAAAGCCACTGGGACCGAGATATTGTGTGTTTATCTTCTGCTATGAAAACACAAATCAGCCTTTTTTGTTTTTGCTCGTTATCAGATGGCCAGTAATGAGCCGCCTTCGGAGCGGCTCGATAATAAGGCCTCATGATCAGAGGGCGCTCTTATCGTCAACAGAAGACTTCAAAACGAGCAACAACAAACATTTCGAAGAGCCAGCTGAACTTCGGGAGCTGGCCTCTTTTTATCTGCCTCCCTCTTGTCCGCTCATCGCGTGGGGACAGAGATTGAGTCTCAAGACGGAGAGTCCGGCGTTATCGAGACACGATGCTCCGCAACCATCTTTTTTTTAATCTCTCCTTCTACCAAAACCCTCGTCTCGTTCTTTGCCTCCTCCGTGGATGGGGTGGAAAAATCACGTCTTTCCTCAAACCCTTTCATCTGCCTACAGCGTCACATCTGGGCTGGGATCTGACATCAGCGCACAGATGTGGCTCCCAATTAGCTCATGTGGCTGGTTCACCCCCACCCCCCCACCCCACCCCACCCCACCCCCATTTTGCCAACATGAAAAGGCCTAGAGACTGCCGGGGAGCGGGGCCAGAGTGTAAAAACAGTACTAATTGCGCTTGGCTGCTCTTTATGAAGTTGGAAGTCGTGTCGCTCGGTGCCACACCCACCTCCTCGGCTACTGAGTCGCACAGAGGCGACAACTACACACTATAAACACCGCCCCGCCTGGATTTGTGGTTGCTGCGATCAAAGTCGCCAATGGGGATGATAGGTCTGCTGCTGTGTATGTGTGTGTTTGTGAAAGAGAGAGAGAGAGAGAGAGAGGAGGTAATGTATGGGTTCTGTCATTGTAATTCTTTATGGTTGTAACCGCTGTACA
>JAOXYL010000090.1:6361402-6386141 GCA_028564955.1 Terapon puta | reverse complement strand
CGAGAGATAACGAAAAACAAACAAAAACTAAGTTTTATTTGTTTGGTTAGTTGGTCTATTTAGTGCCTCTGTGAGCAAATCCTTCACAGAGTTGTAAAAGTCCACCGTACGTGTTCAGTAACATTTTGATGGCTTGCTGTGACTCAAGCCTTTGGACAGAATACAACCCTCTGCATTTACACTTGCCAATAATGAAACCCACCACACAACCATCACTCACCCAGTGGGTACAAGAAAGGAAAGGAAAAGCAGCAGAAGAAGTGAAAACATGGCACTGGTGAAAATCAGTGCTTTCCTGCTGGTTGAGACAATAAGTGGGAACCACACAGAGTCAGGAGGGTCTCTGGCTTCCTGTGGCAGAAAGTTGTTCAGCCCGAAGAATGTACCAAACCCATTTTTACTATTAAAGTTAAAAGGTAAAGGGGGAAGGGGCAGGGTGGTGACTCGGACCGCGGGACCCCCCAACGTCCAGACCTCAACATCCATCACTGAAGCCTGCCCTCTCTCTGTCTTCTGCCTTGAAACAAGAGGAACATTCACAAATTCCACCGCTCAGGCCACCAAAGTTATAAAATGATCACCCGAAACCCCAAAAGTGTAAAATGGGCGACTATTAAACATCCCTCTGCTGCTCCGCAGGCCTTCCCTAAAACCTGAAAATCATACAAAGAGGTGTTCTTCCTGAGTGGTAGACGACATAATATATCAAGCAGAGCACATTAATGGGACAACAGCCACGATTTTCATTTTAAAGCTAATGTTAATTAACTGCAGCTGAGTCAATTTGGCAGCAAAGTTTGTCATTTTAGTTGGAAAAAGTCATTTGTTGCTCAGCCCAACCCATCGCCGTCACACAACGAATTCATTAATTCACTGTGCTGCGCCTACTGATGATGCCGGACCTGAACCGGTGCCTCTAAAACGTTGTTTCTCGGTTCAAAGGTAGCACCTGTTAGCAATATTCGAGATTGCATTAATGACCTAAACAGCGAATGTTCAAAAATGTCTCACTTTTTTGCCAATGCTTGATTACTTCATGAAAACTTGGGATTCACTTTGTTTTGATAATGATGTCAATTATTTCAGGCCAAACACGGCTTACTTGATTCATCATATTTGGGAGATGCTACACTACACTTGTTTTACTAAGTGAAATACATTTGATGCATTGGCACAGCTTTTTTTAAATCACAGGTTATAGAAAATCCACAAAATCCGAGTCCCTGCAGCAATGTGGAGACGAGGCGAGACCAAACGCAAGAGCAATATTATTACTGGCAGTACTTGAACGGTCCTGTTCATGTCTGACTGGAAGGGGAAAGGATCTCAACTCCATTGTTTGGGTTGACAAATTAGAGGGGGACAATCAGTGGGACAATGCAATAAGCTTAACTTCCTCCATCGGCACATTACACGGCAACAATAATAAAGCGGTCAAAGGCCAGAGCCGTAATGTCCTGAGAGACCAAACAAATGAGCATTAAAAAGATAACAGACGGGAAGTTATGTGTACGCCGCAAATGTTATAACTGTTATAAACAAATGAGGAACACGTCGTCCAGTCTGTCGAGGATGCTTATCTAAGCGTATGTTGGTGCTTGTTGCAGGTTCAGGGGGATAGCGAAGCATCTGACAAAGCAGATAATTATTTACATATGTGGATATTTTGTTCCCCAAACTCTGCAAGAGTTGGTGAGTGTGTGTCATCAGAAGGAATAAGAAAAAAAAAAACAAAACATTATACCATCAGGCAGAGTTGAATTTGCATTACAGTGCGCGTTTGTGCAACTCCGTGGGGGTTAAGCTTGGGCTCAGTTAATGCAAGCCAGAATGAGAGAGTTACGGGGCAGTGAGACCGAGGTTACTCCAGTCCAGAGAATTGGTCTAGTGCCAGCTCTCCTGACCCAGAACATTTTGTACCGTAGTGAAGGCATGCAGCAGCCATTGTCCTCACACACTCTCACTCACGCTAACACACATACACAAACTTGTTCCCTTTTTGTGATGACCAAAGATTTATTTTAGAGTCCATTCGCATTTCCCTGACTCTAACCCATTAAATGAACCCAAATCTTTACCTGAAGCTGAGCCTATTTTCCAGTGCCAAGGCCTTAAAACTAGACCTGAAAGTAACCCCAGCTGTAACCATAAAGTGCCAAACCGTCGCCAGGACATAACCCAGAATTAACTTTGCAAAAGTGAGTGGTAAAGATACAGAGCAGGAACAAGCAGACACACACCAGAGTATGCAGAACGGCACTGTTCTCCCCTCCTCTCTCTTTCATTTCTCCACTCTACTCGTGGTTGTGCTCAGAGTTAAATTAACTGCATGCATTTGTCTCTTAAGATCATTTACTGTAAATTTCTTATGTAATTTAGCTTTGGCAATGATAAGACTTTCAAATTCTTGTCAATAAAGCTTATTTGAATTGATATGGATGTGTGTGAGGTCAACTTCTTCAACTTCCTAGAAGTCACCGTAGGTTTGAAGGGAAGCAAATGTAGTTAAATATTCTTCCAGAAGTCCTTAGGGATTGTGAAAAAAAAATATTTTGATACATAACTTCATTTGGACAGGGAACTGATTAGACGATGCACCACTAGCTGTGGAGTTTTTCTAATGCCCACATCCACCAGACCATTATGAGACCCACTCCACACCAACCCCCGCCCAAAAAAAAACCTGTTAATCAAACTCCAAAACCCAACCCGACCAACAAACAGTTGATTTTCACTGATTGAGTTTTGGCTCCAACTGTGTAAACAAGAGAAACGGACACCACGTCGGAGGAAACAAAAACACTTGTAGGTGAAGCATCAACAGGCTAATTATGATAAAGCTGTTTGTGTGTGTTTGAGAGAGAGAGAGAGGGGAAGCTGGAAGCTGGACTATTGCACGCAAAGTTTCTGTAAGTTAAGTTAGTGTAACTCACCCGGGATGCAGCTTTGTCACTTTTCACTCATCGACCCAAACCTTTTCTATCGTGCTTACACCTTCAGTGTGAAGTGTAAGTGAGAAAGTTTACCTCAGCACATGCGAACACAACTCATTGTCTTTCAGTGGTAGGTAAAGAGCATGTTTTTTTTAATGTTTACGCCTTTATGTATTCCATAACCAAATGTGTGTACGAAACATTACAGATTTCATCTTAATGTCATGTGGGCTGATCAAAGGGCTGGTATCCTCAAAGTAATGGGAAAGGAGGTCAGCAAGCGCCTTTGATGCTGTATGGAAACACATATACATCTGAGGGCAGAATAAGAAGCTTTCAGTGCTGTAGACATTTTTTTTTTATCCCTCATTCATCTCGCATTGCTGTTTGTTTCCTTTACAGCCTCTTTCACCATCTCCTCATCCCATATTCACTCTGCTTTTCCCCAGTGGCCTGTAAATATGGACCCAAATACAAACACACACTGCATTCCGATCCCAGCCTCCTTCTCACACACACGCACACACATAAACAGAGAGTGAACAACCTCAACACAGTTTTGAACTAAGCTGACAGTTTTACACACACATCTTCCACTAATACGTCCTCGGCCTGGATTTACAAACAGCTCAATTTAGCTGTGGTTAGGTTTAACCGTTTTGCCACAGCCCCCACCCCACAAGAATTAATAGGTAGGAGTGGACACAGGCATCCCCTTGTCTCTTTCTGGCAGACCCCACACACACACACACACACATGCGTAGCTACGCACAGGGTACGCTACGCTAAGTATAGTCGTGCGGGCTAACCACACTTTGAGCTGGAGGTTTGGCTCCGAGACAGCTCGAGCTGCCAGGCTCGCTTTTCCCCCGCTTTTAGAAGTGTCCGTCACACATAAACACACAATCACACTGGGGCCAGGGCTATTTTGAGAGGCCCAGTAAAATAAGTGCACGAGCTGCCCGCTTTGCAGCCTGAGCAGACACAGGCAAGCATGCAGGGCACGCACACAATGTAAATACACAAACCCGAAAGCAGACATCGGGCGGACACGGGATCACACGGCACACACAAACGCATATTTACACTTGATAAACACCTGGTGGCTGAGAATAACCATCTCAAGAGCCCTTTTTACCTGAGCTCAACGGTGCTTTTAGGACCTTAAAATACCTGAGTGGAAGCCACAGGAGATTCTTCTGGGAGCCTCTGTGCTTTATTTTGATAGGCTGAGCAATCTGGCGTGAGCAAAAGGGCCACCAATGAGACTGACAACCTGTGTTGGGCAAGTTATTTGGGAAATTTGATTAAATATACATTAGACTGTCAGTGAAAAAGTTATTTATTTGTCTGTGCTACTGGCATATACTACAATATCCAAGTTTTACTACAAGTACTTAGTTTTGTCAGAAAAAGGTGACTTTAAACAACTTCAAACAAGACTTTGGAGATGCCAGGAGGTAAATTTCTCCTCTCATGGTAGCAGCTAACTGCCTTCACATACTAATACACTAAAACACTCCAACCCAGAAGAGTTTGACTGATCAACCATCCATCAAACTTCTCATCAAACTGAAAGACAACAAATACAACAAATCCTCAAATAGCGGAACAAATCCTGACATTTCTGCCTAAAAAAAACAGTCAATTTCTGACAATTACAGCAGTATTAAACTCCTAAATTAAAGTATTCATTCATTTGAGGCTGTTAAAGGTACCAAATTGACTCAGTAGGCCACTTGTTCTGTATCGCTAACCGGCCACGCTCTTAAATGAAATGATTGCACGATTAAGCAGCAAGTGCTTTTTTTTTTCATTTGTGCTGGTTCTTTACACAGAGGAACCTTTTTCTTTTCAACACAGCAAATCCATAACACAACCCGTGTCACTTAAAGGCTTGCAAGCATCATTAATAAAGTCATGACCCCAGACAACAGTGAAAACAAGCGGGACACTGTGCTCCAGAGCAGCTGTGGATCACTGGTATACAGCTCCACTGAGGACTGTAACTCGGCTAAATTAGCGGACTATCAAATAATTACAATCACCTTTCTAAAAAAAAAAAAAAAAACTGAGGCCGGCCATTTAAAACCTACTCAGTAAAATGCGACCACCCCAACAAGGACCTCAATTATCTCACAACGCGCCCCCAGCTCCTGCCCGACCCCACTTCCATGTTAATAACCTCCCAGAGCAGACAGGAGACCCCTAAATAGCAGCACTTAGACGACCACGGGTGGGCAGACATCTACCCACGGGGCAGCCGCTGCTCCATAGTCTGCAGATTCATATATATTTATATATATATATACACACACATGAATACAGCCCCCAAGCTGAGGGCAATCCCAGCCAAGTGATTAGGACTTGGCTAATGAGTAGCCTTCAGTAATCCAGTGGCTCCTGTAGGCTCCTGTATGTGTACCACACCATTGCTTTGCTTCCTTTCCCCCGGGATGTCCCACCTATCGAAAAATATTACCTCTTAAACGATATCAGGGTTGAGGTAAATGGTTAACCTGGTTTGTGCAGTTGCTCTGTGGAAAATATCCCCTGAAATCTACAAACATGTCTCCAGTCTTGTTGACTCTGGCCATCACTGAGGCAACCTGGACGCCCTTTTCTAAGGAATTGAACGCTCCAAAAATAACGTCTCATCCTCAGACACAATGGGATTAGTGTCACACATCACCAGCGTTGCACTTAACAATGTTTAAGGAGTAACAGAACTGTCTTTTGACTGAGCCGGATGGTTTGAAGAATGACTGTACTGTATTACTAATCTCTGTTTTGGAAAATAGTCAGGGAAGTGTTATGTGGCCAGCTAAATCTTCCTCTCTATTTGACTCTGAAGCAAGTGAAAACAGATATAGTTTCTCTAGTTTTGGTGAGGATTTGGAGTTGTAATTCTTCAAAAAATCAATATCTATGGAGGTTAAAGTTGTGAATATATACTACACTCAGTATGACACCTTTGATAAAAAGTCTCCACCTAAATGTTGAGCCTTGTCTTGAATCTTAGGAAACACTTACAACTAAATTAAAGCACTTTTATTAAACTGTAAACAAATAATCACACTGCAAAATTGAACTTTCTGCAACTTCTCCCAGCCAAACAGATTGTATCTGTATAAAGACTTTAACTGATATGACGACAACAAACACTTCTTAGTGCTTTGAGAGTGTAGCATAAATAATGAGTCAAGATCTGAAACCTTTGATTTGTTAGTTAAAATAAATCCCTCTGGTTGTACTTGGCATGTGTGGACTCGATTGAAAATGCAAAATGCAGCAAAGTTTTTCAAAGTGTGAGTGCAACTGCACCCATAGCACCAAGTTTTTGGGTTTATCAACTGCATTCAGTTTAATACAATACCCTGATGAACCACAACAAACTGGGCACAGTAAAGAGTGATTATACAGCTTGTGAATGAATTTAAACTAATGTGTTCTTCATTGTTCTCAAAGGCAATTTAAGTAGAAATACCACCTCCAGTTGTTTGTCTGTTCCAGTGATATGCCAAATGGTGCAGTCACAGTATAATTTCCTATTTTCCTTGCAATTTCAGGCAGGTATTTTGTTCTGTGAATTTCTGTTCCAGGAGCCCCTTGGTGTTCTTATTTCTGGGAATCATCTGTGAAGGCCTCCCACACATTTGTACTCTCAGCGTTGTCTCATTTCAGCTCCACGATCTCGCCTGTCAGAACACGTTGTGATACGGCTCAGGAGAGTGAATACAGCCTTTGACACAAAACAGGTTTAGATATGCAGATGGGAGAGCGAGCTTGTTTGTCCATTGATTTAACTTTTGAAATACATTTATCTGCAGTGTTTGTTTATTAAATGTGAGACATTTGGCCGATGCTCCCATAACTGTCTGTCAGGAGTGAGTGTGACTCTGTTGCCCTAAAGTGAGAATAACATTAACATGTGACCTGAGTCAAATTTCCATCTGGTAGTAAAAAAATGAAATAAATAATTATATGAAAATGACTTGTCTCTGGTTAACTAATTTTCTAAATCTTTCTTATTCAAATTAAAGATGAAGACTGTTAAAAAGAACCTAAATGCCAATAGCACAGTTATTACTGTCTGGAAAATATATATATTTTAATGGTAACTTTGTGGTGTACAGCCTTACATAAAACCCATATAAAGATTTCACAAAAAACATGACCCAACTGTTTCCATCGTATAAAACCTGCATCAGAACTCAACTGATTTTTTTTTTTTTAAAAGCCTTAAAATGACAAGAGGTCAGCTAGGCACCCCATTTCTTTTCAGTAGAGTCATTTCAAAATAAAACTTTGAAGATTTGTCTCTTCCTTCTTATACCTTCTCAGTCCTAGAACTTGTATTAAGCTTGTGGAAAGCAAAGTTACTTATAATTCAAACGTTATAATTTGCTTTAGACTTAGTTGCCCTGTCTGGTGGTCGAATCCCAAGATATATCTTAGGAGCCACCAGATGATTAAAGGGATAAGGAAAAGGTTATAGAAAATGCTTGAATTTTTCTTTATTCTTTCTAATTACTTTAATATTGCCAAGAGGTGAATACATTCTTCAGGGCTCTAAACTTAAAACAAGTGACGGTTCAGAGTTTGGCCTCTTGTAATCCTTCAGAAAACACAGATCTGATGGGAAAATCCCTTACAGCAAATGTCCACACAAGAGCAGTAACCTGTGAAGATAGATCACAAGTCAACTTTGGTTCCTTTCAAGAGGTCAAAAAGGTTATGAACAACTCGTTTTAAACATGCCATCAAACAAAAATTGCAAATTTAATCAGGTATGCAGGTTTATGTTTGGAAGAAACTTAAATAATGGACTGGACTAAATGATTTCTTTGCATATTTCATGTGTTATAATATTATATATAATATTGATAGTATAATAGAACACATTAATTACACCCTTCTTATCATCACTAAAGCAACCTGCTGTAAATGTGTGACCCAATCAGTCAACAAGTTCACGTCGAGATTCTGTAATTCTTTCATCTGTTCATCAGCAACCGTATAAAACATCTCAGCCTAAACAAAGCCTCCAAAAGTAAACTGTGGTTAAAGTCGGCGGACAATCAGCTCAGTGTTTTCGTCTGCCGGGGCTTTATGAGTGAATCACGCAGCATCCAGACGTCCAGACATGCCTCCGTTGGTCTTCATCCCCGCAGGCCGCCCAAGGGCAAAGGTCAGCCTGCTGATGACGGGGTGGGGCAGGCTGGGTGAGGATGAGGACGTGGGCGTGTTTGTCTGAGTGTGTGTCTGCAGGTGTGTGTGAGGGAGGATTTAAGCATCTGGCTTCTGTGTCACTGAGCAGCTGGTACGGTGTGAGAAACACAGACTGAATACAGTGGTTGACTGGAGTGTGTGTGTGTGTGTGTGTGTGTGTGTTTGTGTGCTTGTGCCTTTGTGCATACCAACTTTCACTGGTAGAACTGGCCTAATCACTGGTTAAACTGACCACACACAAACCTCAAAGTTTAAATGATCATTTGAACACAGCTCGTTGCCCCTATCATATGAACCAGTGATGTAAGCGAGATAAAAAAAAGGTTATTATTATGTGCGACTGAGAGTTTAACCCTCTCTTTTTGTCCAGCACAAGCACAATACTGGACTCTTTTCCGAATGAAGAGGATGTGTTTGATGTCTCAAGGCACTTTGCCATGTACCATACCTTCTTAGAGAACAACCTGAACATGGTTATCGAATTTTTTATCGTCTAAAAGGCATATTGAAGTAATATAAGAAGAGGCCACAAGAAAGCAGAATCGGCAGACAATTACATTTCAGATTGATTCCCCGTTCCAGGTTGGTTAAACTTCAGGTAAACATGCCAACAGCACTTTGCCCCCAACTCTCTGACACGTGTTGGATCAACCAATCAGCTTGCTTGTAATGCATGTTTTCATGACCTGAAATTTGAAGGTCCTCTGAGACTTACCCAAAGCACCCTTCGCTGTAACATGTATGTCCACAGCAGCTTAACTTGTGGTCGTAAGCGCCTCAGTATTGAATTTGGCATTGCTGCGTGTGAATAGAATACGTAATTGTAATATTTTTCCTGCTTGGCGTGCCCCGTGCAGCAAACACACCCACGCACAAACACACATCTTCAAGTCTCAGGGTGCTCTGCAGTAATCCTAAACTTTAAGGCACCTGGCTGGCATCCAATCGCTCCGAGCAAACATTAAGAAGACAGTTCCTCCAATCAGCCCCCATTACAAAAACTTTTACTCTCCCACACACACTGCGTCTACACTATCCTAAACACAAACTGGAGTGTTGTAATCACACTCGCAGCCCTGTTCAGGTTTTAGGGCACAGAGCCAACCAAACCTACTGTCTGCACTGTTACTTCTGCACTACTTTTGCTGCAAAAGCCCAGATAACATCAACCACTACCGTGAACTACACTGACGGAGAGGTTTTGTGAAGGGCGGGGGGTGGGCAGACAGAGTGTAAGAGAGGATTATTTGTAACAGATACAGAGAGAATGAGAGCCAAGAACAGATATGGTGGGAGAGGGGGAGATAAAGTCTTTTTTTTTCAACCAAGTTACGGCTCTAAAAGTTGATGAGAAGAGCAAAGGTAGTAACTTGCAGATTACATGTTGCAGACAGAAATGATGTGATGATTACGATCCCTCTCCGCCGGTGACGTGACAATAGCGCAAATTGGATATGCCACTGTGTCATTGGCCACATGACGTTCTAAAGTAAAACAAGGATGTTCGAGGCTTAAGCTAAGAAGGCAGAGTTTAAATTTCACCCCGTTTGTTGACACAAGGTGAAACTTGAACCTGGGTTCTTTGAGTTGAAGGAAGGATTTATCCCGCAATCCACCACTTTACATCCTCAATCTGATGTTGGGTCAGCATGCGTCTGCCTCTCCCCCGCACCTATCCGATGTCGAAATTTCTTTAACTTTCCAAAACCGATAACCCAACATTCACGGCCACTGCATGCCGTGATTAACCGGTTGTGCGTGAAGGGAAACTTGGACTTGAACTTCTTCCTTAAGCTCTCTGTTTACATTCCTCACACAACTTTCCCTTCGCATTTCACGCGAACTGTAACAAAGACAAAGACCTTCCAGGAGAGAACGTCTTTTTATATATATAGATGTATATATATATATATATATACATATTTTACCACATTTAAACAGTTCTAATGTGTATGATGGGATGTTAAGCATTTCTGACAATTTGCTAAGGAGTGGAGCATTATCCAACAGTCCAGCAGTCTTGTCTAAGAACCAAGGTTACACAATGTTGAACCAGGAGACAGGAGGACGGTGTGCCCTTAAAAGGGAGGAGGGCAGAGAGAAAGGCAATGCACTGATAAGATGTAGCCAAAGTGTTTTAGAAATGCTCAAAACAAAGGAAGGAGCCATCCCAGGCTGTTATCTTTAAGTTAAATCCTTTGGGGTGCTAACAGCCAGGAGCAAAAGTCCACTGAAAACAATGTGCGCTTGTGTAGTTGCCTGCTGGAAATTGTGTGTGTGGTTTGTAGGTGAGCCTCCCATATATTCAGCGCACCTCTTTCCACCGCCTACTCTCCGATGTAAAGCTGATTAGACCGCAAACCGCACATCCGTCTCCTTCCACTCTGACCCGTCAAAAGGTGCTAATTATAGGCTGACCTTGACAGTGGCTGCTTCATGGTCAACTGCTGCCCTCCCACTCTTTGTGCTGCGTCTAGTCATTATATAAGTTAACTATCACTCTGGGTCAAAGGCAACCCACACTCTTCCGACACTCAGCGACTGGTAGCCTCCTGACAGCGGAAGGAGAGTGGGTGACGAGGAAATTTAAAGAAATAACTTGATGTTTTTAGAAAACACACTCATTTGCATCTTGGTGGTGGTTCCAGGGTCAGAGGATGCCCGCGTTACAAACCGGCGTGACTGCTCATTTTGTTTTTAAGGACCATGATATGTTGACTGACAACGAGCTAGACCAATCGGTTCATGCTGGGATTAATAAGGTTCATGCCCAGGACTAACGATTAGGTTTTATACCAAAGTGAGTGACGACATTTTAAATCTTATTCCAATTACAGCAATTACATTACTCACATTACTCATATGTTGCGCAATGAATTATCTATTGTAATACCAACTTGTATATGTGGAGGATGTATATTGTATATTTATTTTTATGGCACATATATGTAATTTTTACTTTCTATGTTTGTTTTTAGCTATTTCTTCTCATTCATATTCATCTTACTATTGAGCTACTGTGTAACAAGTGAATTTTCCCCATTGTGGAATTAATAAAGTTTATCTTATCTTGACAATGAACAGTAAAGATCTGTGGCCCCTCCATCCCCCACCATCACGGAGCTCCCAACATCAATATAAGAAAAAGAGCATATTTCACAAAATGCCATAAAACTATTACTTTAAAGAAAAAAGAACCATAAAACGGTCAAAAATTGTCTTTGTTTGGTGTTGACTTTGTGGGAGAAGATTTTGAGCTCTTCAAGTCTGAATAAGTCGTTCAGAATCAAAGGGCCATCATAAAAGGGATGCCTCCAGACATTCAAATTTGTACCAGTCTTCAAAGTCATATGGGGGAAATCCATCATTTCAAAGGGTAAAGTTAGGAAATTACTGAAGTAGATAATGCAGTTTGAACTATGAACTGAGTAACCTACCACAGACTGATGAAAGGGCTTTAAATATATAGATTCAGGTACAGGACTCGAAATGTATTGCAAACAGGCATTTTCAAGAGTTTCACCTTCATCTGCTATCTTTTGCTGAATGAACTGGTCAAAATAAAAATGCTTCAGAAGTTAGACATCGACTTTTTCTTAAGGGAAAAGGAACAGAAGAGAGCATCGAGTGTGCAGGACGACTCCATCCACGTTTCTCCTGCCAGACTGGCATCAGTCTGCCTTGTTCACCACATGATGACTAAACTAAAATTAAAGTGGCACTGATCACATGCAGCTCGCCACAGCTGTCTGAAGACTCCCTGACTAACAGTAGACCACTGGAGCCGGAGTGGAGCCCTCCCCAGACGGAGCTGCCCCGGGGCGAATGTGCTGCATGTTCCACCAGCCTCCCCAAAACAGTAATTTTGTTTCTTTGAGGTTGCTTCAGCAGACTGACTTAAAACACATTGGCCACGAAGTATCAAACGGCTCTTTAAGATTTTTTTTTTTCTTTGACACGGCGGCAATAAAGATCTCAAAATATATCATAATATCAAAATAAGAATATACAGTTCTTGTTTCTGCAGCAAGCAAGGGTAAAGCCTATTGCAAACATTTCTTTCAAGAGTGTTTATGTTTGCATCAAAGATGTGATAAATTAGAGTGTGTACACTTTTAGAAGTTATCATGTTGCACTTTGAGAGATTTCTGTCTGCTAAGGGACACGCTGAATGAAAACATTTGTTTTGAATCAAGCGGCTACTAAAACAGTAGTTTGAAACTGCTAGCATCACTCAACCTCTGTCCCCCTCTCATTAAAATCATTTGCTGAATTTGGGCTATAAAAGCAAATGCAGCAATTGCTGGCATGAGGCTTCAATTAGAGTTACGACCAGGGGTGGGGGCCATATGGGAGATTTTCCAGATCTGTGTGTGTGTGTGTGTGTGTGTGTGTGTTCTGCATGTACTCATAGTGGATGATTTCATGTGTCCCCAACACACCTATGTTAATCCATGACAGACAGAAGGAGTAATATGATTAATCTCTTTAGATAAGGATGTGATCGTGCAGCAGCTTGAGCTTCTCTTTTTTTTATCCCCAGATGACCTGCAGTCAAAGCTTCAGGCTGCTTTCCAATTCATTAGCAACTCGATTTTTAGTACCTAAATGGCCGATCCTTGATGAGAATGTACATGTGAAAGCACTTTTGCACTGGGTGAGGCGCGTCTCATAAGTTTTTTAATCATTCAAATACGTTTTCTATTTTACTGCATTCATTCTGACAGGTGCTCTCAGGTTTTGCCTCTGGACTGAATGCTAAAAACAGAATAAAACTATTTTGTATCGCTGTGATTCATCTTGCTGTCACTGAGTACAGAGAATTTTTACTTTTTTCTAATAAGAGTTGTGGCCTGTACATCACTGATCAGTTTGAAATCTGTTGATCCAGTGTAATTTAAGATCAAATGTCTTGTATGACTGTTTTAATGATGACAAAAGCAAAAAATCTACTCTTTGCTGGGCACAAGACCTAATGTGTATGTGACCTGACACCATTTTTGGATGGATGGCAGAGGGCCAGTCCTTTAAATGCAAAAGTCATTTGCTGACTGATGAACTAACTCCACAAATGGTCAGAAAAGGGTTTGAGTTTAATCACTGACTTTTAAAATGAATTTATTTTCAGATATGCCACACTATCAGTACAGGCACAGTTGTCTAAAACTACCGGTAGCATGGATAGTGCCAATTTAAGGACCCATAGAATCTACAGATTTGAATGGGATTGACTGCAGATGAAAGTCCAACATTGACATTATTTACATCATTATGTAAGGTGGTGTATAACAAACATTGTCATTTAATAAAATACATATCACTCTCATACCCTCAAGCGTTCACATGAAACAAGAACCACTCACTCCCTCACACCTGATAGTACATCTGAGTACATTATGTACACACAGATAACCCAGAGACAGCACAAGACCTGATACTCGCTACAAGGGGATGAAACTGGAAAATAAGTAGTAATGAGAGTGAAATAAGAAATCAGTTGTGCAGAGAGCGAGAGACGTTTAACACTCCACGGTTCAAACACACAACACCAAAAAAACACTCAGCACAGAGTGAGTCAGACAAAAAAGAGATATCATAAAAGATAAAAAACAAATGAAAGAGCTATACTTATTACTTATACTTATTATTATAATGTAGGTTTGTAGGGATTAAAGGAGGAGAGTCACGCTAACAACATTTTGACTCATATCACAAAATGGTGGTGATCCACAAAATACCTACACTGCGTTCAATTTATTTTCACATCCACTGCCAACACTGAAAAAACAAGAGCTCTGAGTTACATGTATTAAGAAATGTGGATTAGATTACCTTTTGGAATTATTTAGTCAACTGAAGACAGCAAAATGGAAAGCTGGTGATGTCTTGAGCAAATTAAATCTCTGCCACTCACTTGACTTTGAACCACATCAGTGCCAGTGGCAGGTTTCAAAGCTGTGAGCAGCTTTCATTTTTCTGAACTTTGATTCCAACTCTGCTACTGTTCGTGACATTTTACACTGCACAGCTTTTATTTTACTCTGATTTACCTGGAACACATTTATGAAATCATTAGACACAATATATCCCAAAAGTGCAGTTCAACATGAGCAACATGAGTTGTCTTAATTGGTGGTGGGGGAGAAACTTTATAGTTTTAAAAGTACACACCCCAAAAAAAAATCACACCTGACTGACATCCATCAACAATATCAGGTTGCTGAAGTGATGCACCGTGCAGCTCCAAAACTCATGCTCTTAATATTAACAGCAGCTGTATCACCTGAGGCCCAACAAGAATAAACACAGTCCTGGTCTCCCGCTGACTCCAGGATATTGAACCACATCCAACTTGAACAGGGAGCCGAGGACTGACTGAAGAAGAAGAAAAAAAAGAAGACTGTGAGGAGGGATTCATAGAGGAGTGAGAGAAACGTGACAGAAGCAAAGAGTGAAGAGAGGAAAATACATATCAAGATAAGAGTCGTGTCATCAGTGTTTATTTGAATGGAGATGGATATCTGAAAACAGAAAAGACAACAAATAGTCCGATGCCACAAAACACAAGGTTTATACTATCAGCTAAACCGCGGTGTTTGTCCCTAATGGGCTTTTGTTAATAAATCAGATACACAAAAGATTTATAGTGCAATAAATGTGGAGGGAGTGACGGGGAGGGGGGTTACCCGTAATTACATGACTGAGTCCATTTGTATTTTAAGTTGTCTAAATTATGATTCATGACTGTATGTTGAACTGTTGTGCAGAGTTTGGGCACTTATCTTGTTCAGCTTTTTAGTTACTGAGCCAAAATCCCACAGAAGTTTCACCAGGTCACTGGAATCTGAGGAGCCTGAATATAGAAACATAATAGATGAGTTTAATGTTGGCAGATTAATGTCTTCATCAAAACTGAAACAGACCTTTTTCTAAGTGAAGCCTAGGTTTTATTGTCCTGAGAGATTTGGCAGTATTTGCCGGGTGTTACATTATATAACACAGAGTGACTAAACCCACCGTTAATCAGAACAAACATAATCTAATTTGATATAAATTTGCATTAGTACTGTGCCCATCATTAAAACTGAATTCCCTGTTAAAACAAGATATTTCAGTATAAGGAAGTGATTCCATGGAAGCAGCATATGATCACTAGGATCATTTTGACTTTGAGTACTTCAACAGGAAAACATCAGTATCTCTCTCAAGTCTGTGAATGTAGCTGGAACCAGGAGTCCGTTAGCTTAGCTTAGCATGAAGACATGATGCAACAGAAGTGGTTGTGTGACAGGACTTTTTCATTCTTCTCTCTGGCGGGGAATTCTCTGCAGTGGCGGTGAACGAGTCACCCCTCTCCTTCATGTTAGTCCTTCCTGTCAACAAACGTAACTATGGCGATGAAAGGCCACACAATGCGGCTTGACCAGAAACCTGAGGTGAGTAATAAAGAAACAGTCTGAGCAAAGACTGTCAGATCACAAGCTTTTAATTGAGGCACAGAAAGAAAAAAAACTTCCCTTCATTCACTTTCTATATCCCTATTTTTATGATCTTATGATGTGTACTCTGAGTCAGAAAACAGGAATCAGGACAGGACCTACAAGTCAAAATTATCACAGACTTACCTAATTTCTGCCCCATATAATGCAACATGGTTCCAATAGGATCCAGATTAGTACACATAAAGTAAGTACATAATCCTTCCATACTCTAACTTCTGATTTCGAATAACATTAAGAGTGTTAAATAAAAAAAAATCCATTTACATTTACCAGAAACCACTTTGACAAACCACAGGGGACTTCCAGTAAACACAGACACCAAATATACCACAAATGCAAGTTTTAAAAAATCCATGAAAGAAAACTGTCAGCACGTGTATTAACTCATAACTCAAGTCATATTAATTACAATCGCACTTGTCTTAATTACGGTGGCAAATCAGAAAATGTGCATACGGCATCACGTGAGACCGTATAAAAGTGCAAAGCATGCTGGGTAACCACTGCTATGTGGTTTGCGCAAATGACTTATTTGCACAAACCACATACCACATGACCAGATCACATGTGCTTTTCTAATAAGTGGTCAGTGCTTCTAAGGAAACTGTCTCGAGGCCGGAGAACTTGCCTAGACATGCCTGCAGAATGTCTGGATGGACAGAGAAATACCGATACCAAAATTAAAACTGCAGCAACTCTGTTTTTTCCGGTGAAGAGACACAACGGTCACATCCTCTACCCACGAGCATAAACAGATACTGTTCTGCTGTGGCTACTTTCATGAGAAACATGCATCTCTTCCTCCTTTCCTCGTATCCTTCCTCCTTTCCTGAATCTCTTCCTCCTTTCCTCGTAATGGACCTTTTTGAAGTTGTTACTGATTATTGATCAAAAATGCTGAGTTAAGACAGAGGCAGTTTATATTTTATTGCAATACTATATATTTTGAGGTCCTTTATAACACTAATATATTATTCATTTTATATTTTATTTTATATTTTCATTCTTAATTTTTTTTTTGTTGAGTGTCTGATTGTTGTTAATATTTTTTAGTATTATATGGGGAGCCTGACATTTAAGAATTTCATTAGCAATGATTGCTGATGTAAATTGATGCGTAATGACAATAAATTCTTGAAATCTTGACTGACCTTTTGACAGGTAAGAAAAGAAAAATTGTTATGCTGAAGCAAACGCATTAACCAAAGTGATACTATGAAGTCTGTGCTGCTCTCTGATGGTTCAATGACAGCGAAACAGAAGAAATTCATGCCTTAACTTCACCTTTTATTGCTGCTTATCTGAAATACTGTTAATGGCTAATAACAATAAATTCACTTGACAGAGTATTGAGCACTTTTTATTGTGAAAGAGGACACAGAGGAAACTGTTCCAAATCTGAAGAAAGTAGTGGGGATAAAACTTTTTCTTTTGATTTTATCACATGTTTTTTTATAGGCCAAAGGCATGTAATACATTAATAATCCAACTTTACCAGCGCATGTTGGTGGTTTGGGGTAATTAATGACAGTTCAGGGTTCTTACTGTCACACAAAGTGACGCCTCCTACTACATGACAATAAGGCGCCTACTTGGTTGCAATAAAGCGACCCTCATTAGTTAAACAGATCTCAGTCAGGGAGGTGTCTGATTTCTTTATGCAGGAATGTGTAGATGTGATCACTTTCACTGCAAAGACAAAGGTGAAGTTGATTGACTCGTTTGTTTGACTTTAAAGTGAGAGGAGACAACTCGGGTGGAGGCAGCGATTTGCTGTCATCGTGCAGACGGCGTCCTTCACGTGCTAATCGGCGCTAACAATGGACAAAGTTTGGCAGCTTGATGACAAAACACGTGGGGCAGCTGACAGGAGAGGATCACCTCCATCTCAGCATGTTGCTCTGTTTGGGTGCATCCATTTCACTGTTCAAGGGTGGCACCTGAAAGACAGTGATTTTTAATCAGCATTATCCATGATGGGAATTTTAAGTGTTTTTGTATGAATGAATTGGGAATGTACTCTAAACTGCGTTGAACTCAGATGGTAAATAAAATAAAAAAAAACAACAGTTAGCGATGACCCACTTGGAAGTAAATGGAGGGAAGATTATTCCTCAGCATACAATGCTCGAGACCAAATAGAGCACTGGTGCACCCTTTTTAGCTGCAAAGAAGGCCGACTAACTTGTGTTTTTGAGATGAGTAAATGAAAAGTTTGCTGGAGGTGATGGGGCAGGCTTAAGTCAGGGTCAAGTGGGTCTTCACATTATTAGAATACACATCTGGCAGGATGGTCTCATCACCACCCTGCTGTGAGAAGTGCTCCAGTATCACCATGACCTCACCTCCACCAAACATGCCTGATATTTAGAAGCTGCCTTGACAACCACATGACTGAGCGATGAGGTGTGTGTCAGCAGTATGTGTATTCCAACTCTCTCTCTCACTTTTTATTTTATTGTTAAAACCCCCAAATAACAAAAGAAAATAAACCAAAAGCTTGATTTATGTGTTGGGTGAGGGGAGACACAGCTAGAAATTTTACCTTACCAAAAATATTTGTAATTTTCTTTTCACTGCATTGCATAACTTGTTATTATGTGTCCTGTGTCAGTGTGTAAATTACATTCAGAGAATGGGTTCAGAAAATTATCATAATGGGTGTTGGGTGTGTATGTAAATGGGTGTAAATTGAGTAGATTAAAAGATTTTCTTGTCACACTTGCTATGCAGGGAAAGTGGTTTGACAACATAGATGGACATTGCTGGGGTAATCCTGGTGTTACACCCTGACTGGACCTTGTTATTAAGATTTTTCAGTATTGTGAGCAAAACTAGACTCAAGAGACACCAAAGTGTGACATGCCCAGTCTGGCCTAGCTTGTGTCATGTGAAATAGGACTCCTCAAAATAGAAATGAAATGATGACCTACACTTAACTTCCTTTCTGTTTACAGGTAGTGTCAGAAATTTGGTCTTTTACTTTCAATATCTGAGCTAAATCAGTTCTAACTTTGTAAGACCCAAAATGAAGCTTTCTACCGTCATAACTTTTCTAACACATGTCAGATATATAGTATAGTGCTTTTATTTGAATGTAGTACACTGTACTCTGTCCAGTGACATCACCTGCAGGTGAAAGTGACACTGTTGTTTTTGCAATCCCCTCCTTTTCTTCTTGTGCCACCATTACATAATCCCCTCTGAATAAAGAGCAGCGGATACTTACCTGCCTACTTTATTCACCATACATGGTGGCCCTATATCCCTTACCTGTGGTGAATAGTACTTAGTGCAGCAGGTTCTATTGTACCTGTAGATATAGAGGAGGAGGCCCGGGCCCCCTCGGCGATCCGGTGTCCTGCTGTCTCAGGTTTCCTTCAGGGAACCCCTGGTATCTTTCCGTTTGGCCAACATTATGTGTGACTTCCTGTCTGTGGCGGGGATATGACTGGAGGACCTCCCCGGGGACAAGGTGACAATTGTCCTCCTCTTTAGTTTCTCCTTCTTTTCTTCTTGTTGGCAGTTTTCTTTTTCTACAAGGAGATGTGCAGGTGCGTGCATGTGTGTGTGAGTGTGTACATATAAAAAATGTTGGCAGAACAAGGCCCAATGTTGAAACTTGTAGTGCCTCTCTATAACGCAGGAGTCCTGTTGGTTCAAGTTTTTTTTTGTTTTTTCTCTCATAGACAATATAGGCATTATATTACAGCACAGCAAATATAAAAACAGCTAAATTATCCCTCAGTAACAAATGAAAACTGGACTTTTTGCAGGTTTAAGGCAGCGGAAACCCATCAAGCTCTTCAAGGACTTTATTCTTTGGCATCGATATGGTGCAGGAACACCAGAGGTAATGCGGATTTTAACTACAAATGGGTAGTCTGAAGGTAACAGACACCATGAAGGTGCCACATGATCTCATCCCTTATACATCTTCCTATTTTTCCTACATTATACACAACATATTGATAGAGATTACTCCTGTGAAGGCAACACCATCAAGTGAAGAATCTTTTCAGTGCTTACTACTTCCGAATGTTTTGTGATATACTATATAATTAAAGAAGAGGTTCCTTTTTCTGAAGTGTATTTCAATACAACGCTCACATGCATACAAGAAGTTTAATAGTGGCTGTAAATCATTCTCCTGAACCTGTCCTTCACAGTCCTATACAGCCTGATATTCTACGTCTACATTCGGCAAGGGCTGTGGAAATGTCAACACTGGGTGAAATCTGACACTGATCTATAAATCAGAGGAACCTATACTGCTTTTCACTGGGATGCAGAGACATAAATCTACTTTTGGTAGAGGAAAGGCCCCCATTTGTGACCTCAGTACTACAAACACCACGATTCTTCACAAACTTTAGTGGAGAAGTAAAAATGTTGTTCTTTCCCCTGCTTACGTGGTTGAGTCTTCAAAGATATATATCGATTTTTTTTTTTACTTAACGCCTCGAGTGATGAAACCAGTGTTTAAATGGAACATTTCCATAAGACTGTGTGGCTACGCTAGATGTGGCAGGCTGAGGCAGAGTCTATGGAAATGTTGTATTTAAATGCTGGCTTTGCCCAGGGCAGACATTTAATCATTCGGGGTAGACACTAAACATCTGTGTGATCACAAAAAACCTTTGAATATGTATCTTGCTGCATAACAGGCAAAATAAAAAAGTTGCTTGTTTAATGGGAAGATAGACAGAAATCTATTTTCCAGATAGTATCACCATAAGTGGTAGATTATCTTTTTTTTTTTGTTAAACTGCTTTTTTTAACTCATTATATCAATGGTACAAATTTGTTGATATTTATGTATTTCTGTGCTTCAGTTAAAAGCTCAGCGTGGACACCTATCTCAGCATCTGTAAATCAATACCTATACTTTCTTTCAAATACATGTCAAAGTCCTTTCTGTCCTGCTCACTTTGTTTAGAAAAGGTTGTCATGTTTTCCTCAGCCTGAGAAAGCCGAGCGCATCCTCACGGGACTCTGGTAAAAGGTGAAACCTAAGACGATCTCTAGTTAGTGTAGCGTAGTTTAAAGCATCCTCCTTTCAGAGCCGGGCGGAGAAAGAGGGAAGGAGACAAATAGGTTCCCACCGACAGAGAGAGGTCAGCTCTCCTGGGAAGCCTCTCCACTATTCTCTCAGAGTGAGGTGTGCTAGAAAAGAGTTTTTTTTTCTTTACCTGGGTCGAGAGGAGAAGAAAAGGCTCCCACCCATAACCTCACAATCTGCTTCCGATGTGCACCCAGCAACTTGCACCATCCCTCCTTCACACACACACACACACACACACACACACACACACACACACACACACACACACACACACACTGCATTAACCTGCTAATGGATTGACCCCCCCTTTGTTTCGAGGCACAGATCACTTTCCTCCGGCTCGATTGGTGAACAGCAGGCGAGCTGCGTTCCCCCACACACCCATCAAAATGTCCAAGAATACAACAGCACCCGTTCATATACATTGAGCTGTATGGAGGGAGGCCCACGCGGCAACAACAGGTGCGGTTTGCATGGCATCTAAAATACTGTCACACCAACATAATGCATAAACAACATTGTTTTCTGGCAGTTTCATGCCTCGTTATAGACAATAATTTTTAATGAGACAGCAAGTACTTGTAAATATCACCTACACTTCCACCACGCTGCATGATACCACTTTAAATGTATAAAATGCAAAGAAATTTTATATGCTTTAAATATACAGTGATATTCAGAGAATATAGGTGTCAGATTTGACTTTATAACAAACCAATTATAACAGACCAATTAAAATTAGTTAGAGGCTTTAGAAAATATATAATAACAAAAAAAATCAGGTTTTACAAGTGATATTGTGCAGTAATATTCCTTTCCTTTGTATGGACTTGCCAACCTTTAACCTGAGGCTTCATATAAACTGGACATTCAACAACTTTTCAGTGTTAAGTATTTTCAGAGTATTTCTCCACTCAGATGCCCTCTTCCTCTTTTTTGAGGTTTTAACTGACGTCTTTGTTGTTGCATTACTACTGCAAACCAGACATATGCTATTAAAATGGTAAATGGCTGTAAGGACAGTGAAGTAAGTGTTTCTTGGAACAGACAGAAATGAAAAAAAATAGTCCTAAATTAGCACCTGCTACCTCTCTGAGCAAGTGTAATTCTTACTCTGTAACATAGAGCACACTAACTTCTCACTTCTTCAGTCAATTAACCGGGCGTGTAATGTTTTATATTCATCCTAATAAAACCTATAAACCTTCCAGGAATGTCTGGCCATTGAAAAGAGCTGACTATCAATTGGTCGGGCTTGTTTCTGAAGTGAAAAGATCGGATGTTACAGACTGTCAGAGCAATTACAGACAGTTGTGGCATCACACAGAATCAGAACAGAAAACTAAAAAGAATGAGCCATGAATGACCAGATGTTTTATTATAATGACTACCACAGCAGCAAAGAAATTTATCTGTGTAATCAGTTTTTTCCATTCATTCAAACTGTGATATAGAAGAACTTCTAAAAATGCTCATATGCTACACTGTGTTAAGTCTCAATCAAGTTCTCATAAGTAAGTCACCGAATTAATTGCTAATGTTTGCAGCCTAAACAACCTGACAGGTTAGGGCTTGGTTAACTTTCCTTTTATTAAGTTTCTTGTGTTTTGAGCTACTCAGATGCTGAAGTTGTTTGGTGTTGGGTTGGGTTAGAACAGAAACTATATTAGCTCAAGTGTGAAATATTTAAAATTTTAGCATTATTAGAAAATGAGATGAAGGTAAATATGGTTTAAAAATGTTCAGCTGTAGGTCAAAACCTGCATTGTTGCTATATAATACATTTTTTTGTCTCTCTAATCCTTTCAAAAGTAATCTGTTACTCTTGAATCTCTTGTGTGATTCAGGATCCGTCCCGTCTTTCTATTGATCTGAGCTGCCGCCTCACTCTGACCTTTCATTTTGACCAGATAATCCCTCTGTCCACAGACATGTGCGACGTTTGAGTCTGTGACGAGCGCCCTTGATCAGCCTGAGTGAAGGATTTTGTGACAAACACGCTACCTCACACCAGCGTCTGACTCTACAGCATCACTTCAAAGAGATCTGGGGGGCGACTAGAGTTTCACATTTATCTGTCTTGTTTGGGCTCCAGCCCAGGAGTTGTACGTCTGTGTTTAGATGTATTTGAGCAGGTCTGTTCGCGTGTGTCCGAGTGTTTGTGTGCCCCGGCTCGTCGTTACCGGTACCAGTCAGTATGCAGAGTGCGAGGACCAAAAGTGAGGTTATCCGTAACAGAGCTCATCATGTAACTAAAAGGCCACAAGTTTCACCTCTGAATCTGCAAATGTATATACTTGCTCACTACTGCATTGGCCAAATACTTAAGGTGGCATGTAAATGCATAAAGGAATTTCTTTTCTAAACACTAGTCTCCGCGGCTAGTTTAAAAATGAACGCTCACTTCTGAACTTCTGCAGAACCAATGTTTTTTCAGAGTGGCTTTATTACTATGGCATTTTACTCAACTGTGCGGTTCAGATAAAAAAACAATCTGTTGTCAAGTGTGGGGTAAAAAAAAAAGTCATATATGGGAGACTTATGGCTGCAGTGTGAACTTAGTGAAAGTCAAGGTTTTGCCTGCTTGACATACTGAGGATTCAGTGGAGCAATCCTTCAAAAACCCAAAACATGTACATTACCTCAGGGAGGAATTGTAACATAAACCATGTGTCTGTCGCTGTTGCTCGGCTTATATGAGGAGGAGGAAAGTGGACTCCAATTTTATGGTATGTTTGTCTTTTTGTACTTCACAATTTATGCTGATCTGTGTTAGCAGGAGCATAAATGTTTGTCACTGTCTTTGTCTGTTTATAACGGACGAAACGGCAGAGGGGTGTGTGTGTGTGTGTGAATATGTATGTGTGTGCGTGTGCGTGCATGTGTGTGTGTGTATGTGTGTATGTGTAAGTGTGGATGAGGTGGCGTGGGGGGGTCCAAGTGGAAGAAATGTGATCCCATTAAGCAGCAGCAACCCTCGCCCTCCCTCTCTCCTCCACCCACCAAGGCCATTATAACTCTCTATGCTCGCCCCCCCCCACTCCACTCCTCCAACCATCCCTCTCTCAAAGTTTGGACACCTGCCAGGTCCCACAGTCATTATCCTAATGAGCACTGACAGCCTAAAGTCAGTCTGGCTACAACACCAGCACGCACGCACATGCACGCACGCACGCACGCACGCACGCACCTCAGATGTGAATCTTAAAGTCTTGTCTTATCAACTCGAACACAGCTATGAATCACCGAATGAAAAACATTAACTGACTTCTAGACTATGAAGGCATCTTCTTTGAAACAAGTCCAAGTCATCAATGTGGCCCATCACTTGACAACTTAACAACTGCCTTTACCGGCCCTACACTACACGGAAAGTTAAATTTGCTCTACATTGTTTAGCAAAGGATTATTAGTTATAATATAAGTTATTCTTAAGTGTCCTTGCAGCTCTGTGAACTAAGCTGTGACTTGAAGGAGACACTCTGCCCATAAAAGTGAGGTAATGTTTGTATGCCTGCCTGTCAGTCACAATTCAGAGCAAAGTCTCGTTTGAGAGCAGACAGCCAAAAGGCAGGGCAAACAATGGCCTCAGTTAAAACAAAGCGTACACGGGGCTGCACTGCTGGTGGGTGTGTTGCTTCAGGTACCGGTGAGACAATGAAATACAATCCAGGAAGTCTGAGAAGAATACTTGTCAGATGCCAAAATACTGCAGTTTACAATACTTTTTATAACACGCAGACAGGATTTTACAACACTGGAGAGTTATCATTACGACAGCTACTTTATCTTTTGTTGTGCAGTGAAAAAAAATCACTGCTCAGGTTGTAAAATAATACACCGGGTATGCACACTCACACTTATATGACCGGCCTCTGCAGCCCTGTGTGTGTTGAGCCAAATGCTAACACCAGCAGGCTCATATATCAGAGTGACACGCTAACACTGAGCAGGTGTGTTTACTATGTGTGCAGTATTGTTTCCATTATATATGTGGCTAAACAAAT
>JAOXYL010000090.1:6338766-6351450 GCA_028564955.1 Terapon puta | reverse complement strand
TGCTGTAAATTTGTTACACACTCAGCAGGGAACATGTGCTACAGTTAGGGGCATGGCGTGTGTGTGTGTGTGTGTGTGTGTGTATTGAGGTGGGGGGCCACTTTACAGGAAACAGCACAAAAGAGGACGTCATGATGTTCGTGTCAGCAGGAAAGTTGTGTGTGTGTGTGAAAGTTACATCTTTCTGTATTTTTACTATATATTTGTCGTACTATAAATTGACTAAATGGACCATTTCTGCAGCACTTCTCTGCATTAAGTGCCATTTAACATGAGAAAAAGAACATTTTCAGCCGTTGTCCTTACATGGCTGATTCTGATATAGGTAATTTATGCAAGCATCACACAATAGAAGGGAAGCTGAATAAGATATAAGAAGACATTAAAAAAACGTTGATATCTGGTGCAACGTTATATCTTTTGTTGGGAGACAGTTCAGATTTGTTTTGCTAACCTTTGCTGGCTCGTCTTTCCTGCGGGAGACATCCAGTGTGCATCAGGGTTTAGTTTCCATTTGGTAGCAGATGGTATATGCGCAGCGTTGGGAAGATGCCTTTAAACATGTAACCCTATACAGCACGTCCACATGGAGACATGGATAGTGTTTCAAAATATCTGTCGAGCCCTGAAACAGCACCACTTTATCTGTTTTAAAACGGGAAAGCATTATTGTCCCGGCGCAGTGGATTTCTCTACCAGGTGCTTTGGGTTTGAAAAGTCTGACAGGCAAGATTGTTCCAGTTTAATGACTGTGAGATGAAAGCTCGTACTCTTGTCTGAAGCCAGAGTTCACCTTCTGTGCGATCCATTTATGCCTTTATATTGCTCTACAATTAGAGTAATTCAGTAAGTATATTTGTTTTTATTCACTTTTAATTCCTGTAGCCCACTATCAGAAATCACAGCTTTCGTCAAGGGGCTTTAAAATCTGTTCAGTCCTATAAAACATTAATTCAGTAATTATGTCTGACTTATGTTGACCACCCTGAAAGTTTTCTCCACTCAGACTTCCCAAAGCTGAATTCCACTGGAGGTTTTGCAGAGATTTTCATTAAAAAAGAAAGAAAGGGCAACATATTTTCTTCTCCATATAAGAATGTATGGGTGCGATACTGTAGGGCACAACATGAATAATTTTAAAGCAAGGCATGGATTAAATCAAGAAAAAAAAAGGAAAATGGAATTCTGGAAAGACACAACCTGTCCTGTGAAGTGAATGAATAAACTTTCTTCAGCATCTTAAAAAAACTTTCTTATCCATATAAAACTATAAAAGTATTTTTTATCAAACAAAGTGAAATTCACTCTTGATTCAAGTGTACAGTCAAATGCTTGGCCATTTCACATCTGCACAGACAATAGTGCCTGCAATGGGTTTTTTTTTCTTCTCACAATTCCCCCATCCCCCACTGACTTCCTTCATTTTGTGTGTGTGTGTGTGTGTGAGTGTGGCAATAAGTGTGTGTATTCTCGCTCCACAGCACAAAGCTGCCATTGGTTGGCCAGATTTGTTGGAGGGAAAAAAAAAAGAGCGAGTAGCTTGGAGAGTGGAGCAGGGAGATAGTGCTGACTCAGGCGCTCGGCCCATTGTTCTCCTTGCCTGGTAACCCTACACTCTCCCTGCCTCCAGCCAGACAGCCCATTGGCCAGCCACAAGTGCTGGAGCCAGGGGGACTGCGGTGTTAAACAGCACCAAAAAAAAAAAAAATCTTATCTCTTCCTCCATTAGTCCCACAATGAGAGAATTCAGCAGCCAAAATCACAATGGACACAGGGCCATTCAGGTTGCGATATCTCTGCTGCATCTTGACGAGTCAGGGAGAGGTATTTTGGTGATAACCAGGACATTTCATGTGAGAGGTTTTACCTGCTCGTTGTGCGGGTTTGACAGAAAATGCGCACTTTGTAAGCCTCTGTCTGCAAGTGTAGGTGTGTCCATCAGGCCTCTGTGCTGTATCAGAGCTCTGTGAGGCCTTGACAGTGAAATCTTGTAGCTTTTGTTTTCCATCCTTAACCATTGTGTAATTATCACCCCTTATCACCAGCTGTTCAAACAGAAAAAAAACCCTGAAAATGTCAGTTATGTATGTAATTCAAGAAGAAAAAGGCATCAGAGGAGTGGATAAACTTTGCCATCGCTTTGTGCAGAAGGAATATGTTTGCTCTGCTCTCCTATCTCGCTAATCATCTGCATTACTCATCACGCGGCCACAAACTTTTGTTATTTTTAAAAACATAACTGTATATTTATCATAAGAAAAGCAGAATAGTGACACATTTCTTCCAGTAAATCTCTGTTACTGAACATGCATCTTTCCCCAAGGACTAAACTAACAATATGAGCAGTAAAACAGCGAGACTTGGCATCTTCTTAGCGGCGTCGTTTCACAGAGGACTGACTGAAGAGCTCGACTTTGCCTGATTTTCTGACCGCTCCTTTCCCTGCTGTTACAGGGCGCATTTTGAAAAATCGTAAACACAGCACATATTGTCACATACCTCAGGAGAAATGATACGGGGGAAATGCTCGCCTCAGGGAGACAGATTACCAGGTAACAAATCAAGGCTCGACAGGGGAGGAAAGTGAGAGTTGCAGCAGGGCCAGTAATGGGATCCTCAGTTAACCAGGCCATTTAGATCCTCAAGGTGATAAATAGGCTGCGCCTGCTACGGAGTCCAGTGAGCTGAAACTTGTAAGGAAGAGGCGGAAAACTCGGCCGTACAACATATTTGTTGTGCAACTTCATGCATCATCTTTCCATCTATGTGGCTTTCTGTTACATCCGCTGGGTTATGTGTGTGAAATAACAGGGCTGTTATGATTTCCACACGTCAGTACAATAAAACAGTAAAAAAAAACAAACTTCTCACTTCTTTTTTTTCTTCTTCTGGCTTTGTTGATAGTATGATTGTATGTTTGGTGTAGGTCCATATTTAAAGAGCTTTTCTATAAAATTTCAGGTCTCACGAGAGAGTAAGATGAGAATAGGATGATCAAAGTTGAAAAAAGAGGCCAAGATACAAATTTTAGGTCACTAGTTTTCTGTAAACTAAGTCCTAGTATCAGAAGTTAGATCACACTCCAGAATACATGCATAATAAATCTTTCATTAAATCTCCATATTCAGGGTAGTTTCATTCTAACTTTAGGTCCTTTAGAAGATATTATCTAACCGTTTTCACAGGTTTCTCATCAGTGGAGTGCTTCTTTAAAGCATAAAAAATGACCCATTACTCATACATTAATTACCTTAACCTATTAACTTAATTACAAGTTAACAGTGAGTCAGTCTGTACCTTCAAAAAAAAAAAAACACACAATAAAAATGTCAGCCTGACAGACCCACAGGACAAAATCGGTCGAACTTGTGCTGGAGGGCCTCGCTGACATAAGTAACATAACTCTGCTCGGGACAACCGGTGATAAAGAAAATGGATTAGATCTTCAGTCGTTGAGATTAGACGTGATACTTCCTTCTTGGAGGGCAATAACAGGCCTGTGATTGCCGGTGGGGATGGAGTGGCTACGTGAGCACTATCTTCATCTCAGGGTCGATTACATTTCTGCTAAATCCAGCAGCTGTGTAGTGGATCATAAGTGCATCATTACAAAATGTTAGTGAAAGCCATACTGTATGTCCAGTTGTACTCATCATTAAGGATACGGAAACCTCACAGTCTGTCATAGAGGGCAAAATGTTAAATTTACCATTCAGTGCCATTTTTTAAAAAATGTGGCAGAGAGAACCGTGAGAGCAGGAATATTTGATGTCGTAGAAATGTACGCCCTCGGGCGCCGCTCGGCCTACACGCATGTTCACACGGATATATCCACCCTCGTTGGCGTTCTTCACGTTCCCGACAGTGAACACATCACACACAGAATCACAACAGTCCGTTTCCAACGCTCCCACAGCTGAGGCATTGTTTGCTCGTGACGCCACACAATTAGCCGGTTTTCCCATGTGAGACAATCGATTCCCCTAAGCCCACGTTTATTAGATTCCACCCTGGTTGTATGAATATGGAGGAGGGCCGGCGCTGGGGGCACAATGCCCTGCTCCTGTCCGAGGCTGCACATCAAGCTTGGTCATGTATTGAAAATTCTGCCCACAGTCACTACGCGAGACAACAAGCCTCTTTCAGCCGGCGGGGCAGCTCAGGCTCGGCCTTGGCAGCGTAATTTTGTGTATTTGTGCATACACCTCTCCTGGGAAGGGTGGAAAGTCAGTAAAGTGTCATTTAGTCATGATCAGAGCTACTTTCTGGACGCAGTAAATGGGCTGCATCTGCAAACTGGATGGGACAGTTGCAGGGCTGCTGTTTGTTGTTTGGCTTAACTTTTGTGTGAAGTTCAATCACAATGGGATGTATTATCAACGAGAAGATCAGACTTCGCTCACTTTGAAGATATTTACCCTTTGAAAACACAGCTGGGCAACTCTAAGTGGGATGGTGTCTCATCTGGTGTAGCCACATTTGTTTCATGTAGAAAGCTCATTTTTGTTTCTAAGAAGTTTGGCTCTGCAGCAGGATGAAAGCAGAGGTCATTTCATGTATCCGTGTATCTTTGGAATCATAAGAATTGCATCCAAACTAAAACAGAAACTGATACAATTTCGTCTCTTTGGGTCTAAATAAGTCAAGTGACCTGGTATATGGAAATGCATTGCATGTTTAAACTCCTGAGTCTCCTTTTTTTACCTCTCCCCTCTGCTCATTTGTCTTCGCTCCCTCCTCTCTCTCCTCCCCTTGCCTCTTGGCTCGGGGTATACAATCAGCTGTCCGGCCTCCTTTTTTCATCCCCATGTTCCTTCAAAGAGTCAAAGCGGGGCCTCTGCGAGGTATTAAATATCTTTATTAAACTGCTGCTTTGGAGGCTCCCCCTCAGCCCCCCTGCCTGCTTCTTTTCTCCTCTGTACACCCCAACTATCCCCACAAACTTGGCCCCTGTCGGCTTCTCTTCAAAGGCTCCCGCCATGCGGCTTCTGCCGGCTACCTGCTGCGCTGCAAGATCATGCACAATAGCCTACGCTGGTCCCTGCTGCGTTAAACCAGGCAAGCTCCACCACACTCGGCTGGGCCACATCTGACGGGAGGACTTTGCCCAGGCGGAGTCCACAGGATCAGGGAGTTGAGTGAAACAGAGGAGGAGGGGGGAGGTGAGGATAGTGGATTTCGTAGGCCAGCTGTGTCATGGTTTAGTGACTGCTATCAAAAGGCGAGCTCCGGAGTGACCAAGTCGTCCTCCGCGTACAAACACATGCATCTTTTGATGGTTTCACTCATGCGCGTAGTGTCACTAGAGGTGTTTTCAGACCGACACTCCTCAACAGATGGTTGCTACAAATTTGTGCCCACAAAGGCCGGACACCCCTCTCTCTGAGGGTGACTACACTCTGGGGCGTTCCTGACTTGTATTATGCTGAATCTTGAAAGCAGGATTTTGAAGTGGTCATCGGTCATCGCCATAGCGTCACAGGAAATCACATGGTCAGCTGTTGCAAAATTTTACATTCACATAGCAGAGTAGCACTGGAATGTGGTGTTGAAGACTGTGGGAAAACCAGCCCAAACAGTTTATACAAACTTTTAAAAGCTGAAATCAATGCTGTTTTTTAAAGTAATATATTCATCATTATATCACACACATCAGGTTGTGTTGTAACAGCATAGGTTGGATATGCTATCTTCAGTTTGAGAAATGTTAATCAGGTTCGTCAAGTTGCACATGTCCGACTGACAAAGCCAGTTTTTCTGTTTTCATGTTACCTGACCACTCAATGGCATCTTCACCTGTGTACAAATCTGAGCTAACAGTAAAGTTCTTCTTCAAAGCCTACTGCTACAAGGGTTCAATTAGAAATACTCCAGTAAGATCAACTAGTTGCTCTGAATTGTTCTTGTATTAAAGTGCATGTCCCTAGAGAGGAGGTCCGATCAGCCTGAAAAGTGAAAACACCTGTGTGGGTTAATCATGTGCAAACAAAGGCTTTATAAGACTAATCTTTGACAACCAAGTCTCATCGAGTCATAGTTAAATTGGATGATTTTTCCAGACGATACTCATCTGTCACAGCATGTTCTTTATAAACCCAACTGAACATTTCATACCTTAAATTTCCTACTTTTAGTATATGTTTGTTCAAAAATTCATCCAGAGTTTGAGAATGTAAAGGTTTGAAATTAAACTGGTTTTATAACATTTTGTTGATCCTCCCACTCTTTTTATTTTTTTCGCGTGTCTATATCATTGTCCCAAAATCTTGATGCATCATCTGACAACCAAGCCAGTCTAACTTTTTTGCAGCCGCCCTCCTGACTGACTCCTTCCAGCGTGAAGTGGCTGCTTGAAAAACTACACTTTCAAAGTCACCCCCCCACCCTCAACACTGCCAGTTGCAGTGCACTCTTTGTCCACCACAATGTGAGCTGAGGAAACAAAGGCGCCATTGCGGACCCTGAGGTTTTTCTGGGAGCCGTCTGTCACTCAAACCCATTGTTGACGTGTGCAGGGCTCAGAGGACAATGGCACTTTGTGTGAGGAGAGAGCCGGGACACACCCTCCTCCTCCTATATCTCTACCTCTTATCTGTCCCTCTGTCTCACTGTCACATTTCTCCACAGCTCTCTCTTATTTCATTTCTTCATCCAGCTTTGCTTAAAAGTGATCTTTGATAAATGGCAGAAAAATAAAAACTTAATGATGAAGTGACTACGACTAACACGTTAGTGTGAGTCGGTCATCGCGGCTCTTAGAGCATCCGTCCTTTTTTGGCTGCGATGTGTTGTTTCATCATTTTGTTTTGGGGGGTGTATATTTCAGAAAGAAATGCATTTTAGTCTTCACAGAATACTGACAATAGGAATGCAGATGTATTTAGTTACTATAACAGATCCACCACTATGGTCACTGTAGGATACATATATATATTTGTTTGACTCCTTTTCTACGTCTTTGTGTTTTTGCTTTTTTTTTTTTTTGCCACATACACAGACCTGTGTGATAACTTTTTCACAACACGGGGTATAAACAGAAAGTTCTCTACTCCTGTATTTTTAACAGGAACAGCTAAATTAAAAAGCCACATTCACCAAAGAATCACTTTTGCTTGTAATTAAAACAAAATCATTTTCTATTTTAAAAGGCTGTTACACCCATCAATGAAAACACATTTATCATATGAGGAAATAATGAAACAATAATGATAATAATTGTTGATGAAAATAATAAAAATACTTTTTCGGCTTAAGTGCAGATGTAAGTGGCTTTGAACATCCTTTCATTTCCTGTTTAAAGCCAATAACAAGGCTTTACTTGACAAGTTGAGGAGAAAATGATCCATTCTGTGTTTCTGGCTTCGACTTCTTTGTTTCTCTATAGTCCTGTAACTGGACCAGTAGGTCAGGGCGAATAAAGTTGGGGTTTGTTCGAGGACCGCAGGCGGTCTGACTGTGTAGGCATCACAATCCTGCCCTCTGACCCCGATGACATCATATGACTGGCCCTCGTGCGTCTTTCGTGAACCGAGGAGGTCAAGATTATTCAGTGGACTTTCAAACAAGCGAAGAGTAAGTGTTGAGGAGCTAGAGGCCTGGATAATTATGTGTGTTTGCTCTGAGAGGCACCGCTCTCTGGGTGTATGTGTGGTCAAAGTCATTGACATTGTGTGAGCGAGCGTGTGCGAAAGGCAGAAATGTATGTGGCATTTAATCTGTCTTTTAATGTGCTCACCTGCGAAATGAGATTTTTATCTCTCCCCTTTCTTTGTTGTCCATGAAAGTAACATCAACCAGTTAGTTATTGAGCACATTTACATAACATTGCTGAACGTTGGTTAACTTGCAACTTGTCACATGAACAAGCGTGTCATTTGGGACACATAAAATGAGTAAAAAAGCTAAATCAGTCAGCCATGACATGATTTGATAAAGCAGTTTACCCAGTTTATGGCTCACTGACATATCTCCCCTCTCACAACGTTTGCTCTCCTTGACATCCTCTCTTTTCTCCTGGATCTGTTCCTTTTTATTTCACTAGTTGAAACACACTAAATAAAAGCATAAACACGTAGATCAATCTAACAACAATGATAGCGCTATGTTGGACTCAGACAACAAGAAAGCAGCAAGAGAGAGATACTGTAACTTACTGCAGCTGTTTACTGACGTATCACATTATGCCGTAACACTACTCAAGACTCAACACAGCCTTTGGGGGTCTCCAGTCCATGTGATAATACTGAATATCCATTTCTTCTGAACAATTCTTTCATAAAATCCAACACAAAGTGCTCTTACAATAAAACAATAGAACAGCAAAATATGGATAAACAGAATAAAATAGACTAGAAAGAAAGAAAAAAAAATAGATAGATCAACTCTGTGACACGACAACACCCACTGAATGTGTGAAGCATCGACCTGAATCAGATGACTTTCTTTTTGTCTGATTGTTTGACATAACATGTTTTGACACAGCTCATGTGACTTGGAAATGATCAGAAATGGTCGGGGCAAACAACCCCCTGAGGCCAAATCTCAGCTTTTGTTCCGACTGTGTTTGCGTTGCATAAATGAAACGTATATGTGGGAGATGCGACTCCTGACCTGGAAACGCAACACTCTGCTGTTGTTGACGAAGAACATGAGACTGTACGAGGTCGCGCGGGCACAAATGGAAAGGCTGCCGAATGTCAACACATGCATTTGTGATACCTTGACGGTGATGCACCATATTAGTTTCCCCCGTTCCTTGTCATTTCCTCCTCTTGACTGCATTTCATCGCTCATGCGGTTGCTTTTCTCGGAAACCTTTCCACACCTGCAATTCAAGTCCGTTCAAGAGGCCAGGCGGGAAGAATCGCTTGAGGTACATGTCATCAAATGATTATGCAATGATTGATTATGCAACTTGCGGGACTCTGCGGCTAAATGTTCATTCAACGGCTTGAAAAGAAATGAGGCCGGTCTCCTTTTCGCACAGCAGTAATCTGAACGGACAGGTCAGATTGTTTCACAGTTTCTCAGCCTTCCTTCCTGACTTCTCTTCTCTTATCTCACCTTCTCTTGCCTCTTTTTTTTTTTTTTACTGGAGCAGATCAGTCCAAAGTGATGTTTATTCAAATGTCATTGTTTTTCCATTGTGAGAAGATGGTCACTTGAGTTTCTGAGTGTTTTGGATATTCAGATTTCAGGTGCTTCATTATGCTGTGTTGTTACTTTCACTTGCTTTTGACAAGTGTCCTCCAAGAAATGAAATGAAAAACATTTTTCACAGACACCCCCTTAGCACCGGGAGCACTCATTTTAGCAAACTGATGTCCCACGGCCTTATCTTTATTGCATCACACACACACACACACATTTCTTGAAGCTCTATTTCTGTCCAGAGGCACGAGGACCTCTCAGTGGCTTCCTTTGGCCTCTTGAGTCAACAGGGGCAGGGGGTCAAAGGTCAGAGCTGATTCAAACAAGCCCAAGGAGAGAAGAAGAGGAGGTAGGTGTAGGAGGAGTGCATGCAGGACACCAGTGGGGGATGGAGGAGGAACAAACAGGGGTGGGGAGGGGGGGGAATTTTGGCGGGAAAACTGAGACAGACCTGGAAAGTCACCTCTTGCAGGCAGACGGTGAGTCAGAGTCTGCATCAGCCGACCGACCGGCAGCCTCTGACTCACACTCACATGCTCGCACACACACACACACACACACACACACACACACACACATAGCTTACATATAAAGGCGTGCACACTCACACCTGTGCTCACACACTTACACACACACACACTCTCAGATGTAAAAGCCACCATACCTAAGCAGTCTACCACACACACCAAACAAAAGCTGCACCCTTCGCAGTCAGCCCCCTCTGCACACACACTTCGAGATGATGTCATCTTGCGTTCCCTCCGTGGCATTGCTACACAAGCATGACTCAACATTTTGTGTCCGTGCGTGTGTGTGTGTGGCTTCTATGTATGTGTGTACGATGACTCATGAGGTCAAGGTCCACATTTTGAGCTGATGTCACTTATCACTGACTAATCCTCTCTGAGCCATCTGAGCAAAATAGGACAGCGGGGCGGGAAGGAAGGGGGAACTGGAGGGAAACATTTTAAGCATCACTGTGTTTTTGTGTGTGTTTTTCAAAGGCACAAAACACAACCTTCGTTCCCTGCCATTCACACTTCACAATCCATGCACATTACATCACTCTTTAAGTCTTTAATTAGACACACACCCAGCACTTACTGTTAACTTAAAGAAACACAAGCACCTCTCCTCTCTGTCCCTTTTGCACAAAAACACTGAGCTAATAACAACTTTCGCCACAGGTCTGCAAACTCCCCTAATCACATGCATATTAAATCCCTCTGCAAATACATTCACGTTTAGAGTCCACACACTTCCCCCCCTAAATGAGCAGTGTATAAACACGTTGCCATCACCTCCACTTCAGTGAAATGATTAGAGCCTGGGGGCCAAATTAAACATCCCCTGGATCCCGGCCTGGGAAATGAACTCATAGCTAAACCCATGACATGGCCCACTAGACATGAAAGCCCTCATAGAGCGAGCCATTCAGCGAAAGGGGGCAATGGCAGAGTGGCACCGAGCCCGTGCGGATGTGGCAGGAGTGCGTGATGTCAGCGTGGTCTCTGCAGGCCCTGCCAGGCAGCAGGGCGGCCATGGATCAGGCATGTAGTCTGATGCCAACACAGGTGCACGAAGGTCTCACACTATTAACAGGAACTACTTGGCAGGACGCCCGCTGGGACACCGAGATACGGGTTGCATATTTTAAACTCTCAAATAAATGAATCTGTGTGCATGTGCAGTGAGAATATAATGTACACAGCATAGTCTGAATTTAAGTATAGCTGTGCATGTTTATTTGCGTTTTTCTGCACCATTCATGAGTGTTAAGGTAAACAGAGACCTGAGGTCGGTGACTTGGACTGCTGCTATCGAGAAGGGAGACATCCTCTAGTGGAATGTAACTTGATATAAGTGCACCTGTACCGTATGTAAGGACACATTTAAGGTACTTGTATTTCCATTTTATGAAATTTCACACTTCTAGTCCACAACATCTCACGTTATACTTTCTACACTACCACACCTGTCTTCTCGTCGATTAAAAATATGTGTATCTCCAAATTTGAATCACAGTTCTCCTATTTCTTAGGCTAAATAAACAATTTCAAACCCTTCTTGGACTACCTGGAAAAAAAACATTGGGGTGTGTGGATCTCACAGGACATTGATGCTGCAAATATATCATGATCTTATTGGGGCATTGCCGTAGATTAAATAGTCCAACAGTACACACAGCTTTTATTATCATCACAACTTTAAATAATCAGCCATAAATCCAAGTCCAAAATCCAAATGACTATACATAATAGTAAAACGCTGATAGGAACCATCTTTCTGCAGAAAGCATACTTTTATGTGTTTTGAATGCAGAACCTTTACAGGTGGTGTTAATACTTTTACTTGGATTGGTTGAAGCGCTCAGGATTATCATACAAAAAACAAAAATCGTAAAAGTGAATGAGTAACTGAGTGAGACTGTTTCAAGAAAATACAGAATGATAAATGGTGGTTTATTTGTCAGATACATATTGCACTATAACAAAATTATCATAAACAACAGCGACTATTTATGAGTTAACTCAACAATTGTCAAAGTGGGCAGTGACAAGACCTTGCAGTAATTCACTATAATTCACAGACCGTAGCAAATGTGAGTTTTCTACAATGGTTAATCCATAATTAAAACTATATTATGACTGATATGTGTGATATGGTATGTACAACACAACCAGTCACTGTACAGGCGTGCTATGGTTGAAACAAAATGGTGTATAAATCCCAAACAGATACTAAATTATGTAAAGATGTAGGAGGGGAGTTCTCCCCAAACACTATGATATGTATTTCTATGTTTTTTTTTCTTTTTCAGCACAACTCTTTTTGTTCTAAACCTAACAAAACATCAACCCTAGAAGCATCAGATTAAAAAAACGTATTTATTTTTCCAACTGCATTGTTCTAAAGGAAACTTACAAATAAAGTACTTTATCCTTTTGGATTGTGATCTAATCTAACGACTTTAAGATTAACTGTAAAAAATCTTTTTACAGAGACGTGACAGTTTTGCCTAGAGTAGCTTCATAATAAGAACCTTTTAGAAGTTAACTTTCACGTCAACTTTGTCAGAAGGGTCATGTATAATTATAGGCAACCAGGGACTACTTTCACTGTTTCCAAAGGAAGTGAAAGTGGTGGGCAGTGGGAAGAATGAGTGTATCTAAAAAGCCGCTGCTCAGTATATAATATAGCGTTGGACGCACACACTTTAGCTCAACTGCAACAAACGTTGGCACAGATTAAAATGAGTTGCACTCACACTAACAGGTGTGGCTAAAGGTCAAAGAGGTCACATTGTATGAACATCTGTGTGTGTGCATGTGTGTGTTGTTTACCATGCTTTTTGGGATTTTTTTTTTTAATGTAAAATATCAGCTTTTCTGGTAAAGTGACGTGTTTCAAATGTTTTTCCAAAGGTGAAAATATCTTTTCATCCTTATCTCCACAGGTTATCGTTATGGGCCACAGGTCGGCTCAATCACCACCTGGCCACGTCCCCTCGCCATCTTGAAACATATTTAGCGT
>JAOXYL010000090.1:6309531-6330473 GCA_028564955.1 Terapon puta | reverse complement strand
ACGCAAAATGACAATGATTCACAAGAGTGCAATATTCAGAGTCCATTATTTAGGGAGTAGTTATAGAGTGATTTACAAGCTGTAAAATTAAATCTGAGACTGGAGTCTAACATGTCTTCAAAGGTTTATTTTACATTCATAACATTCATACGCTTAACATGTACAAAGGCAGGAAGGTTGCATAACATTTTTAGATGAAGCCAAAATTTTCAACTTTTTCTGATGAAAAATCTCTTTGATTGCTTAGAAGTGTTGTTTACCATTACCCCAACATCAGCCCCTGATCCCTGAAGTTGCAAGTAAAGTTATATGAGTGGAGGATACGTATGTTTGTTTAGGCTGTCACATATCAGTTGGGGCCACGGTTAGTGTTAGTCACACGTTAGCTCCATGTAAATGTTAAAGTGCTGAAGTGGCCTTCCACTACGGACATATTTGGGTCAACATTAGTTACATAACTGAGACACAGACCACGATGGAAGACTGTGTTTAAAACTGTGCATATTAACAACATTTGAAACTTATTAACAAACAATTTACCATCACAGACTTCTGCTCTCTGTTGAGTTCTACATTTCACATTTTGCTGTCTCGAGTTTGCTTTTTCAGGACGTGAATAAATGAAAATGGATAGAGAGAGTAGATTACGTCTGTAAAAGGAGTTACATATTCCCCAGACTGACCTTGGCTATGGTCATATCCACTTAAGTTACACTTAAAGAGCCCATTAGCACAGCTGGATAAACAGTTCTGGAGTATCTAGAGAAATATTTCACTGTACAGAGACGTGATGCCTGTCCACCTGCTTGATTTTTATTCACTGTGGATTGTCGCCTTTTTTTCAGTTCATGACATTTAAATGCATTTCTATCTGGCAACTGCTTATTTGGGTAACCAGCAACAGTATTTTTGTTGTATATGTTTTAATTTATATGGCATCTGCAAATACAATCTATTTGATTAGTAAAAATGTAAAAATACAATAATATAAAAGTAAGGTTTGATGAAATATATGTTTGACCTAATGAGCACTACAATGGATTGGAACTAAGAAAGAAATATACTGAGAGTTTAGTACCAAAATAAAAGATTCTTAAGTGTGTCTGATTGAGGAAAAAAGCGCTTATAAGATATAATTAGAGGACTGCATGCGTGGGGAGGAGTGGAGCGATTGACCAGATGACCAAGCATAGAGGAGTGTGTGTGTGTGTGCGTGTGAGAGAGAGAGAGCGAATGAGAGCAATGGAGTGAGGTGGGGGCCCCAGATGGATAATGGATGGGAAGTGTCTTCTTCGTGCCACTGGAGGGATCCTGAGGGTCAGAGCCGTTAACACGACCGTCCATCCAGCTGACACCAAATGAAATTACTCTGTGATTTCATGTAATGAAACTGTAAATGAAATTATGGTCTAATTCAATGTAATGAAATTGTAAATCAAAATTACACAGAAATCTAATTTTCTCTCCAACGTCATTGTCTCTGAGGCCATTTGGTGACAGGAAATTT
Source organism: Terapon puta (assembly GCA_028564955.1). Lineage (NCBI taxonomy): Eukaryota > Metazoa > Chordata > Actinopteri > Centrarchiformes > Terapontidae > Terapon > Terapon puta. Next base: position 6,328,966 of record JAOXYL010000090.1, on the reverse strand, counting down.
AAGTATTAGTTTTTGTGTACACAGTGTAAATGCACAAACTACACTCCAGTCTTATTCATCATCTCATTTAACCCTGTAGCTTTTCTTTGGAAAATAACAGTAAATATTCTCCCTTTAAATGAGAATTTACACTTTTCACATGTTCATTTTTTTTCCAAAATGTCAGTAAAAAGATGACACAAAGGCAAAAATAAACACTTTCAGGTGGTTCAGTACGCTCAACCAATTTACAGAGAAAAAAGGAATCTTTGTTTCTGAAGTACACAGAGATGTAAAGGCTGAAACCAGATGATAAAAACAGTGAGCTCTTTACAAATGACTAAAATGTCGATGTTATGTCATTTCTGCTTTAACAAACTGTTGATGTGTCAAACCAGTGACCAACTGACATCTGATACGTCATTAAAAAAAAGCATCCAGCAGACTGAAACATGGCTTTTTATCCTACTTTTCAGGGAGAAAAATACAATATACAGAGAGCTCAGAGAAGGCCGTCGGGGGTTGCGGTGTCCTCAGGGTCAGGTTGAGCCCCCGACTCAGCCCTCATTGGATCAGTTTCCCCGGACTCAGCTGTACCCATCCATCAGAGAGGCCCGGGGCTCTGGCCTGGGAGCCCCTAAACCAACACTGAGCGACCGACCACGGAGAAAGGTGAGCTGCTGCCCTCCCCCTCCGGTCCCTCCCTCCGTCACCTGTCACCTGTTATTGTCGTCACACACCAGCAGCCCTCTGACTCCTGGCTACAAACGGTGGAGCAGGGCATCCTCTGTGTGGGTGCGGGGGTGGAGGGGCTTGCCTCTGAAAGTGTGTTTAGTATCCAGATACTAATCCTCTCTACTGTAGATGAAGGCTTCTTTTGCCCAGAGGGGAGAAATAAACCCAATGACAAAGGCACACACACACACACACCTTTATCTATGGGGAGAGGAGGTCTGCAGATTACAAAGAAAAAAGGAAAATGGCTGTAATTTAGCAGGAAGGGGCGGCAATATGAGTCTTTGTTTGGTGCTGAGTCAATATTTAAATGCTTTTCATGCTTTGAAGAGATTGCATTGATCCACTTCCATATATTATTTGATGTTCGCAGCACAAAACTTGAGTCAATACTTTTTTTCTTTCATTTTGCTTCGATAAAACGACATGAGAGAGTGATACAATATTGGCATGTATAATTCCAAATAAAAGCCCTAAAATGATCACAGTGGAATATTTTATCTGTATGGCAAGCTTACATCAAACTTTCAGTCTGCAGGATGGGTCAAAAACCAAAACATGCTGGATCCTACATCCTCATAATTCAACTTTATTGTTTCTTTTATTAGATTCTCCGTACATCCTTAATTCCTACTTTATTCAAACACCACACCTCCAGTTTATAACTGAGGCGTTTGCCTCAAACCAAGTTGCAGATAAATCAGACAGTTTTATTTTTATAACTTGTAAAGCTCATGATAAATAAACTGAATTTAGTGTTTAAAATTTGTGTAATGGCCCTTTATGGCGCTTGTATAGGTTTTCTCAGATTTTCTAGACTCGTGAGCATCATTTCCCTATGTCTTTAATTTGTGTTTGCAGACAAATATGACAAATCCACAAAAATGTGATGTACTTTTTCATTTAGTGTTTCGGATGCTGCCGCTCGGGGGCACACAAGTTGAGAATTGTGAAATTCTACAGGGCTCAAAAAATCCCCAATAAAACCCAAGCATCTCAATCAATGATTATTGTTCTTTAATTTGTTTTTCAGGGCGCATTGATTTCATCTTAAAGTATTGATGCAGTTGATTCAATATAAACCTCACAGCAGGAAAAATTGATCATCACCTGCCAGCAAATGGTGGATTCCACTTATCCTCTGTTTTGATTCTCTCCTGTGTCCTCTTTCCACTCCTCTTATCACACAGCTCAGCCAGCTGACGACGAAAAATCCGTTGAACAATAATTACAGTCAAAGAGGTCAGATAATGAGCCCTTGTTGCCTCGTGTCGTACCCGTCACCTCATAACAGGACACGGCAGGATGCTGTCGACTCTCAGGGAGCTCGGGGGCCGCGTGGTGTGAGGTCATGCCGCTCTGTGATGCCTCTGTCTCAGGGCTCCAAACGTCACTTCCACACAGTTGGCTTTAGCGCTGGCAAGCGACAAAATCTTCACGGCACACAGGAGCTCACAGGAAGTGTCAGCCGGCTGGGCCGATGTGAAGGACTGAACTCTGTTACAGGAGCTTCTGAGAGAGACGTGAGAGAAATTACGCCAAAACCGAGCAAAGGCAGGAACACCGAGTGAAGAAGGGCACTTTTTTTTTTTTTTTTTTACCACAGCAACACATGACAGCACTATGATACAGTGTGGAAAATCACTCACTCATAGAAACCTGGCTGATGTTGGTTTTATTTGCACTTTTTAGGAGATCAGGAGATCATCATCTTGGTGCAGAAGGATGTGTAAATGTAGCTCGAGGAGAACATTGACAAATAGTACAGTGCAGACGAGCCATGAAACAGCAGTGTATGGAGGTGTTTAAGCTATCAGAGTTAATGTTTGTCCCCGGATGTCACGGTATTTATGAAGTACATTTAAATTCAATCATGTTAAATCAGTGCTTATCGTAACTGAGCACAAGTTATTCAGACTGAGAGATGATGACATGTGAACACACAGAAGCTCTGACCAACGCAGACTCAGCCACCGGAAACAGCTCAAAATATTAAAAGTTGTAGAAATCTACTGACTTGAATTAGAATTTGACGTGTTAGTTTCAAAATTATAATGCAGTATTTTGTGTTAGCTGAATTGAAGTAGTACTTTTTGCCTCAATATTCACCATTTTTATCTTGTAAAGCCTCATTGAACACACTTAAGGCACTACAAGAAATATATTTTGCATCATTGCTCTTACATTACATACATTAAAGACCAACAGCCATTCTTGTTTATTTAGTGAAATTTAGCTAATGCCTTCAAACTAATGCGCTAATGATGCATTGATGTTAAAATGCTACATGCACACAACAAAAGGACAGATAATTGTTTTTTAAGAAGTTAAGGAAGCGAGAGCGAAGACACAAACCCCTTCCATCCATCTAACCCACATGCTAAAAGAGAAATGGCCTGTGAATAAATGAAGGCGAGGAAATAAAGAGAGAGTGACAGAATTTAATGGGGCCAGGATTAAACAGACGAGGAAAACACAGGGGGACAACTGTTAAAGTGTCATTAGGACCTCACACACAGACAAAGGCCGTCCGACACCTCGGCTGTCTGTCGACATGTGGGTGTAAGAACCGGAAGATGGTGGTCACGATCGGAGCGCAAACCGCACGGAGGAAATGAAATCCACAAAGTTTTCCTAAGATAAGAGGAAAAGAAAGTATTGGAGGCCATCCCTGTGTCTGATTTGGTCGGATTTGACCTGATGTGTTCTTCCCTCATTTCAGTGTGACCAAAAAACGCCAACCACCTGGTTTACAGGAGGACAGAGAAAAGCCTGTTTCACACATGGCGGTCAGACTGGCGGCTTTTTTTTCCGGCAGCGTAAGTACACACATAGGTGAGAAGAAGCCCACAAACCAGATGTTGAAGTCACAGTGGACACCAGAAGAAGTTGCCTTTTGTTGTTTTAGAAAAACAGAATTTCCTGTATAATGCAGTCATCCATCCATGGTCATTAGAATAAGAATAAGATCTTTTATATTTCTTATATAAGAAATATAAGTCTGGATGTCTTGTGATTGGTTTGCTTGGTGTTTGGAATAATCACCTACATACTTCTCCTTCACTGAAATGGTATTCTTTTCAAGGATTCATGGTATTTTATTTGCCACAGTCCAGGCACATTGGAAATCTTGTGCAGGGCTCTCAAAGTTAACAGTGATAAAAAAACAGAAACATAAAAATATAGAGACATATTGCACATGTATTCTTTGAGTGATTACTCACAGCCTCACATAATTTAATCATAAAAAACTCACATGAACACACGTGAACAGACACAGGATTTGATTCTATTCAAATGATATGACTTTTTAATGAAAACAATTCAAGTGCTTTCTTTTACAGTCTTGTCATTTAGTACAGGCATCACACCTCATTTTTTCCTTTTTTTTTTCAAAGTCGTAGATAGACACAAGGAGAGGCTCTAAAGTTTTACAGGTAGGAGTTTACACCATACTCCTTTATTAAATATAGTTAATTTATATTTTAGTCTTGGGCTATCCCAAAAAATCTTCATGCTATTTTTAATTTTTGGCCAGCGTAATGAACACCAATCCCAAACTCTTCTGCGGGAGGCAACAGATGGAGAGATGTTTGCATTCCCGAGCAGTTGGAGAGAGCGAGACGGCAGATGCTTTGCTTTTATTTTTACGTGTCCTGCTCGGTCATTTGGAGGTATGGTAGCCCGAGCGGGACAAAGAGCCAAGGCCAAATATCTTGCCTTTGAAGGGACAACAGCTGGGAGGAACAAACCAGGAAGTCGCTCCACTTCATTAAAGACCCAGCAGGAGAGCAGCAGAGCTTTTTCTAGCTCTCCTCCCACTCTCTCCATCACACCACTCTTCCCTCCTGTCTGTCATTACATACATAATACACGCCCTCCTTCACGAGTGATGTTGGCAGCATCAGCTAACAATGAGTCCACTGCAATTGTGGAAGAAAATTGAGTCTCATCTTCACTATTTATTGATACCATGTTTGTGTAATATATGATTAATGTTTCATAGCCGTCTCAAATGTTCCAGCGGTTGATGCCACATAAGTTGTCAAAGAAGTTGTCATATTTTCAACAAATTGGACAAAATGTGAGAAAATCTCAAAGTGTTATTTCATCAAACTAGATACTCTCCTAAAAAGCTTGTTCAAGCCTAATTTCCTAATTTAAATTCAAGTAAACTGCATTGCGTATGGCCTGGAAATGAAAATCTGACTCTCTGATAGATGGTTAGTTGTGTGCTTCTAGAAAAGTGCAGCTCTATTGAGATTACATATGAAAATCAGTGATATTATTATAGCGATGTGATCATTCAGGGGATTAAAGGACCTCTGAATGATACAACACTGTACTGATGTCTCTCTTGTTTTTCTATTTTATGCCAAGCAATGATCCTCCTTTTTTTTCCTTAACAATTTACTGATTTGGATGTTTTGTGTTCTTTATGACATCTATAATATACTTTTTAATTATAAATAAAATATTGCAAACTGTGAATACTTTGCAATTATATTACTAAATGTTATTTTTACCATCCAACACCTCAGCCGTTTTGTGAAAGATAACTGAAGTGTAATTGAGAAAGGATCAAATATTTCACCTGTTTCTTCACCAGGGTAGTTCAGTACTGTACAATATTGTATATGATTTTCTGAGTGTGCATTTCTGATTCTTAGCTGGTGGCAAGCTCTGTGGCTCCTAAGCTCTCCTGATCTGATCCTCCTACAGTGTGAAAGTGCTCTCCAGCGACGGCCTTGCTAATCTCCCCTGCAGTGAATCTTCGCTGTTTCGAATGATCAGATGCATCAGGATGTCACCTTCTTAAAGGTGTTTGCCTGTGTGAGAAGTCTTCCAGTTTAATACTAGTTTAGTTCAAATGTTTCTCCTTCTCTCTTCATCTGACTAATTTCCTGCAGATATGACCAGGATCTGTGGAAAAGACACCAACAAACGCTCATCACCAAGCAGCTAGTGGTGTCTACAAGTCCAAAAACAAACGCTGACCCACACACACGCTCATGCCATGCCCTTTTGGCACCACTCGCCCCATCAGTAATAGTCGCTCACTTCATGATTTGCTCGTTCAGCGAGTGACGGACAGATCCCCCCTCAGTGCCACAAAAGAAAACACCTGTTAGAATCTGCCTAATCCTAGCCAGCGGCCCCACTCTCTGGGTTCTTGGGGGCCCCGTCTAATCCACACAAGGGCACCAGGCCAAGGCCAGGACAGATTTGACCCTCAAAACCCATCTATGCATCCATGCACACACACCTCCGAGTCAGCCCCCTAGAACGAGTGTTTGAGTCGGCCCCTTAATCCTTGGACTCGGTGGAGCCCTCCACCCAGAGTCCAGCCTCCTACCCCCTCTGCCCAAAACCTAATCTCCATGCATCCCCTTCATACCCACTCACAGACCTGGCCCAGCCCAGCCCAGTACTCACTTACTCCCCCCTCCACCTCCTTTCCCCTCCCCCGGTGTGGCTGAAAGCCCATTGATTTGTTGATTTCTCTTCTTTTGTCTGCGGCCGGCCGAGTGTTAACGAGACATCCAGGGTCTGTGGCCCAGTGCCAGGACTTTTGGCATGGGAGATTAAGGCCCTGATCTGGGCATCTGTCACTGCCCAGGCCCCCTTCTCCCTTGTGGTTCTGGTAGAGGCCTTTCCTTCAGTAATTCTGAGTACAAATGTTGCTGCTTTAGGGGTAAGATGATTTTAAACAGGATGACAAAAGATTTGCATGAAAAAAACAAAGAAAAACAGATTTTTAAAAATAAGTTGACAGTAACTGAAAAAAATTCAGTCCGAATGTATAGTATATATTTGAGTATGCATACAGTATACCAGCATAAAGAGACACTAAACACACACACATAAATAAATGTTCAACAGGGACACACAGAGAGAATAAAAATACATCCATGCACACACGCCTGCTGGCCTCATATACATTCATGCAGATAGTGGTGGTAGTGGTAGTAAAGTGAAAATGCACAAAAGTCATTTACCTACATATATGCATTATCATAATGATCTGCAAGCATCAAAAAAGAAATATTTGCAAAGATTTCAAAATCACGTGGTTTATGGTTGGGACTGGAGAGCAAAGTGATGAGTATCATTATATGTTAGCTTGTCTTAGCCATATTATTTTGTTGTCATTTAATCATTAATTTAATTCAAGTTGTTTGAAGCAGTTATTGAAAACCACTATCTATAAGCTGCTCTTGAATAGTGCTTATGCTTGTACACTTTTGTGGACATTTATGTATCAGTGCATGGATTTATGTGTTGTTTCCTTCTTTGTACTAACGTGTCATTGTTAACTCACCTTATTTTTGTTTCATGTTTTTTATTGTGTAGCTATGCCAGTAAGAAATGTCATTGTGGAAAAAAGAAAAGTGTCAACATTATAGTTTTTGTGTTTTTCACATGTAAACTTTATACTACTTCTGTGATAGCTGTAACATAAAATAATGAGGTCATATTTAACATTTTAATAATATGCAAACTACCAAGACAGAGCTTCCTAACACAACGCGTCACAGAGAACAAAAATTATGTGTCCATAAAGGCGTCAATGATTAGACATAGGAGTTTCCTCAGGCTGTGTCTCCATCTACTGGTGAAAAATCTTCCATGCAAATGTAATATTGTAATTTTTTTTCTGGTTGAAAGGATGAAGGTATCATAAACTGTACATGGTATTTTGATACTAACTCCATCTTTTGTATGAGGATAAAAAACATGAACAATGAAGATTACATAACAGCTAAGTCACAATTATAATTACTATTACAATCTATGATCTACAAGCCAACATTTTTAAAAAAGCAAGATTTTTATTGTGATGTGCAGTTTGCACATAATTGTGTTCCTTTAAAACATTAAAATAAAGTACAAAATGAACACACTGATTTTTAACTGCTTATAATTATCAAATTTACACTATTTACTTTGTTTGCATTACATATAGCTTTTGTTTGTTTGCTTGTGTTTCATCATTTCTTGACTATATTAAATATTTCCTGAGACACAGATCAGGCCATGAACAGGGAAAACTTTGTTTACAGCGCCATCTGCTGGTTCAAATGTCACAGGGCGCTTGTTTTTTACCAAAGCAGCAAAACATGAATACATGATAAAAAAAAACAGTTTTTTGTTAAAATTGTGTTTATTGAATAAGGCACATATTCATATGACTTTATATATTTATATATTTTATGGTGAGTGAAATACAGGATTTGAACTTCAATAAAATTATCAAAACATTCCCTTAGTCAATTTAAAATGCTTCTCAGCATTAAAATATTTTTTTTTGTGCGTCACAGCTATCATCTGAACATTTACAAAATAACACTGCATTATACTGGAAAGTCTGGAAAGAATGACCTAAATGTCAAGTGAATGATGACAAATTAAGAGCCATTCAAAACTTTTTTACTTGTTACAGTTAGTCATGAAGCTGTGACTTTCACCAGCCCTGTCAGGCAAAAAATGTGCGTGTTTTGCTGTCAGAGATACAGCGGTGTAAATTCACTTTTAGGTGCAGTGTCTGGAAACGAATAAATGATTAAAAATCTGTTTCAAGGAGTTCACTAAAAAAGTTAAATATCTGAATCCATGTATTTTTTTATGGAAGTTTAAAAAGGTTAAAATAATGCACAAGTGTGGTTAAAATGGCTCAAATTTGCTTATCAACATATATAATGTGCATAAACAACAGCTGCAGTCTTAAGTTGCTTAATGTGAACTTCAAAGGACACGTGTCAGATTTTCACTGCTGAGATTCCTGACGGGGCCGTCTAATTGGAGATCAGATTGTCACATGGCAGCAGCGAGTTGACGCCAATGCTCTTAGCACATGAGTTCTGCAGAAAGACAATAGAAAAATGGAGTTAGCTTGGTGTCAGTCTCCTTACGAACAACAATTGGACATTACAGGGAATATGCCATTCACTTTCTTGCTGAGAGTCAGATGAGAATATCTTTCTCCTCCCCTGCTTTAAACACTGTCAGCAGATCTTGAGCGTTCACAGTTTCTATTTAACCAGCCACATTTTGCCATGATCCAAAACAATTTTGCCAAATTTAAGACCATTCTCCTCCCTCTCAGCTGTTATTTCAGTGTGGCACCGAAATGATTCTCCTCCACCTCCAGGTGTCATCACATCCTGCTCTGCGACACATCCACACAGATCTTCTGACATCTTTTCTGATATCCCATGGCATCACTATCCCAGTCTATGATCTTTCACATTCCTACATCTACTAAACACCAATAAACCAGCAGCCATTTTGCTTAGCATAACAACTGCAGGTAGGGGAGAAAAAGCTAACATAGCACCTTTATTCACTAATTAAAGGGAAATTTCTTTTGGGTAACCTGTTATGGGTAGAGGTTAGGTATAAAGTGTAAAAATTAGTATTTTTCTTTTTTTTGTGAGACTGTTACTTTTTGAAGTCTTGTTGTCACCAGGAGCTTGAAAAACAGAAAAATGTTGCAGGTACATTTTGGACTAACTCCTTATACATTGTTGTTATTTGGAGTAAAAGCATGAGATCAGTATCAGTCTTTTTATCTGACTTCCTGCAAGACTGTGAATAGGATTTATTACCCAAAAGGTTGAAATATTGCTTGTTTAAAATCAATTTTACAGTGGAATTTATTTCTAAAAATCTGATGTTTCTGCATTTTCTTTACTATGACTGCTATTAGTTAGGAGTCGTTAAAAGGCTAAAAAACCTTTAACTATTGTAAGAAAAGCATCAGTTCTCACTCAACATACTTCAATATACACAGGTACTTTTTTGCAGCTCTTACCATGTGGTTGACGACATTGATGTGGTAGGGGATCCCGCCAATCTCGTCGCACATCTTCATGTTCGTCCTCTCTGGATCTCCAGCAGTCAGAACAGGAGCACTGCGGTCAGCCTGCAGAGCAAAGTAGGTCATTAAGGTTAATAGCTTTATTTTGCTTTCTTTTATAATCATATCCTTGAATGTTTCCCCCCCTTCATCTGTCTCCATATTTAAAAAGCAGTAGTAAGATGCACTCACAGGTTCCATCTGTCTCTGGATGGACAGCAGGTCTGACATCCTGTCGTTGAACCCGGGGGCAAAGTTCTCGGGGTTGATCGCAACAAAACACTGTCCCTGAAAACAGGACACAGGTGATGACAACTCTGTGAACTGACCCAGTACAAACAGTACAGGGAGCCACGACGTGACGTATTAGCTCCCACATCGGGCACGTTGACTGTGCTTATCTGTAAGAAAACATTTGCTGAATGCGTTTCAACTTGGCTCAGTCCACCTGTGTTGTTTCTTTGCCATTTTTGACTCAGAGCTGATATTTTTTCCATCTTTGTTTTTGAACACTTTATCAGAAAACAGCACTGACTAACGTTTCTCATAAAAGACTGCATTTTATCATCAGCGAGGGAACCGGTACAAAATGACCCTGCTACTTAGTTTTCTGAGTATTTCCAGAAGAAAGATGATTGTTTATGGTAACCACTCAGACTCACACACTCATAGTGGTTTAGACACTGACGACAGGAACATATCTAGATAATAAAACTAGATTTATTTTTATTTTCACTGGTAGCCGCCAATTTTCATGTGAACAACAAGTCATGCAACAGCAAAGCAATAAAAGGTGTGTGCATATAAAAAATGTCTCTTTACAAGGTATTTAAGGTGGGTGAGTGGGTTTAGGACATAAATAGATTTCTAAGATGCATCCTCCATTTTAGATATTAAAAAAATGTATAGCAGAAATGAGTTTTAATTAAGTAGTTTTAAACATTTTACTCTGATTCATTTCACAGACAATAAGAGGACAAGGCTGCAAACACTGAGCATGCCTACTGCGAAAACAAGCTACGGACACTTATTATTAAAAATGGCGTTACTATGTCTTTTTTGAAAACACAACTCAAGCCAATAACAAAACGTACCAGGTTGGCAACTCGGTCTGTTACTTTCCACGTGCGGACATGATTGCTGTACTGGGCTCCGGCCAAGATACCGCAGAACACCTCTACCATCATTCCCAGGCCGTAGCCTTTGTACCCGCCTGAGGGCAACAACACAGACATTACACAACAACATCACAACACACACGCTTCATTTGTTAAATGCAGACAGATGGCGTTATCATATTTTATGTGACATAAAATCGGTCAAGAACCCACAAAATCAGGATGTTGTTACTTCCTGTTGTCCATCGTAATATAAAGACCTACTTCCTAAAATGAATTTGTGCACATTAACTCTAAATTGTGAGCAAATTTGTCAAACTTACTATATTACATTTAAATGACAGCCAACAGAATTAAGCAAAAACTTATGCAGGATCTTTTCCTGCCCTCAGCATCCTTTCACCAGCTGTATCAGGTGGTTTCTGACCTGTCGCTTCACTGCCGCCGATCGGCACCAGTCCCCCTCCGCTCAGGACTCTCTTGGGATCTGTGGTCAGCTTGCCCTGGGCGTCACACCCCCAGCCTTCAGGGATGGGGTCTCCACGCCGCTCATGGAGCTCCACCTGTGCACATTGAACATGGAAACATTGAGTAAGAAAACTTTATGGTTACAGCTTTTCAAAAGCATTAGTCAAGTGCACATTTTGAAATAATAAAATACAATGGAAAGTAAGAATTCAATAAATAATCACAACTCTTAGTGAGGTCTCTTCTGCACACTCTGTAAAAATCGATTTTTGTTTATGATATTTGGTTACTTAACAAACAAACATATGTCCTTAAAATATAAACCAGCCCTTGACAATTTCTTGACATTGATGGAGTTATGTTCTGTAAGTGAAGCCTCCCTGATGGCTCATAAACTAGATCTTACCTTTCCAAGTGCTACTGCAGACGTGGCCATGTCCAGGACAAAGCTGTCTCCGTCTTTAGCGGGTGCTGCCACACTGATGGGGTTGGTGCCCAAAGTGCACTACAAACAGAAGGTTCAAAGTGTTAGGACGAGATGGACACTTGTTTATGGCAGGAAGTTCAGTTTATTTCTGTGAAATAAATAACAGATTCACCTCTTTGCCGCGTGTGGGAACCACCAGTGGGGACGTGTTGGTAAATGACATGCCCTGTGGTGGTCAGATTATCATTGGACATTTCATTAAAACAACACATTCACCTGCATTGGAAAATAATGGATTTTTGATGCTGAATAAAGTCTTTCACTTACAATCATGTTTTCCTTTAGAGCTTGCATTGCGTAGTATCCGGCAATACCGTAATGGTTGGATCCTATGAAAGAAGAGCGTCATACAATAAATATCAGTGGCAGTACATTTTAGTTGTTATATAATAGTTCATATAAAATTCCTTCCTGACCAACTGAAAAACAGTCTTGGCCAATACTTCTTCCTTCTTAAAGTAAATCATATTCAAATATGACACACTGAATGTTTTTCCAGCCATCAGACTCTACAGTGCTTCTGGTTTCTTGTGTCAGCTTAATTGCCCGTTATATGAGCACACAAACACTGCTAATCTTTTAATGGCAAAGATAATCCCTTTATGAATGCAGAACATTTAATCCAATCATATACAGGCCTGCTCGGCCACAAGAAATGATGAGACACCTTTACCCCACAGATGAACTACGGCTCTATCAAAATGCAGTCCAGTGTTTAGTTTTTATACCATCCATCTACAATTACTCTGTCAGTATAGGACCAAATGGGACTCACCGCGTGCCACCACCCAGCCAATGCCAACTTCTTTGGCCTTCTTAATGGCCAGATTCATGCAGAAATTTCCCACCACCGGACCCAGGAGGTTTTTCCCGTCCACCAGCGCCGTGGCTGGACTCTCCTTCTCCACCACCGGCTCGCCGTCCTTGGCACAGATTCCCGTCTGGATGTCCTTTACATACATGTCTGTTGAAAAGGACACAAAAAGAGAGCGCAAACAACAGGCGTATTTTCAAAAAGGCACAAATCAAGGAGCTAAAGGCCAGCAGGAGTCAGTCGAAGATGACTTTAAATTTAACTGAATACATTTTTTTCCATTGTGCTGCCACCTTTACATCAAACATGCAGACAAAATGATGAACTTTGCTGACCCATCCTGTTGAGTCCGTGGCTGTAGTGGCCCCTGTAGTCTCCCTCCACCAGCACCTCGGCCAGGCTGCGGGCGTGATGTGGCTTCGTGCCCACGGCTATCATACACCTCTCGATGAAGCCTTGCATGTCCGCCTTGGTAATCAGACACCTGTGGTGGTAAGAAATGTATAAAACCATCATTATGTCCCCCTGTATGCATTTTTTTAAAATCAAGCAACGAGTGGCACTGTGGTTTTTTTATGTATGTGTTAAAAGAAAGGATTCGTCTTAATGCTGGATTTTTCTTTTTATTATTATTATTATTATTTTTTTTGTGGGTTAGACCCTTTTTTACAGATAGGACGGCTAGAGAGAGACAGGAAAGTTATTGGGAAAGGGATTTTTCATTTTGAAGTATTTAGAAACATCAAAGCAGAATACAGCTTGTATAACTTGGACGCGAGCTGTCTTTTGTTTTGTAAATAAATGTCATTTGGATGCCCTCACTGGCCACAGTGCAGCAACACACTCAAAGTCCGTGTTGCACACTTTTCATCCCTGACGTCTCTTCTGATATTCGATCAATCGCTCTGACTCAATGGGGTTGCAAAGCAAATTTGACTTTGACAACCCAGTGCCAGAATCAATTAAACCAACACAATAGTTTTCTGGCTCATGTCTTGTTTCTAATACAAGAACAGAACAGTCAGTCTGACTTTTGGCCTAAAAAGCAAAGGTGATTCACATTTCGTAGGGATTTGACAGAATGGGCAATTTCTTTACAAAGTCTGTCTTTGCAATGATCATTGCACAACCTGCAGCCATACAGATGATGTAGGTCATGACAGAACGTTCTGCTGGCATTACATTTAATTGTTACTGAAAACCAAGTTTTTATTGACGTCATGGGAGGACCGCAGTGAATAAAACTGAAATCTGTTTAACAGGACATCATGTGCCAGATGATGTTTTGGAAAAACTGTTTGTCACACTACAACATTGTTCTCTGTTTCTGTCACAATTTAAACCATATGCACAAAAAAACTACAGTAATTATGCAATATGTTTAACAATGAGAAGGATGTTCTGTACATGTAAGTCTTGGAAAATGACTTAAGCAGTTAGCTAAAAACCAAACTTTTTTGTTCATTTACTTCAAAGATTATGTGGTAAAATTATATTAATAACATTTTTCAAAAAAGCTGTCACATGAAATCAATTAGTCCCAGATACAAACAACTACATCACAACGTGGCAAAGTAAAGGCTGGAATATGGAAAAGTAGCTCTGCTGAAAATTAAAAGATGTTTAACAAGGTCACAATGAAAAAGTAGGTCATGGGGTAAAGTCCAATGATAAAGAACACAATTTAAATATTCCTTTTCTGCCAGAGGTTAGTATTATATCGGGCAAAAAACGACTTTCTCTGCTAATTCAATACTAGTTAAAAGACTTTTAAGAAGTCACATAGTGATTAATACTACATCTGACTTTGCTCACATTACTTATTTGGACAACTCATAAAAACCAGATCAGAGTCATGGTTTTATTAACACTGACAGTGAGTGTTTGTAACACTGAACACCTCCCATTGTACTCCTCTTCCTTCTTATTCTGCGTTCCTTCCCTTGTTCACTTCACTGGGAATGAAAGTCTTTGGGGTTGGAATCCACCATAATTGGGTCCAGATATGGACCACAGGCAAGTTAGCTGTGCCTGGTAATTAAAAACTTCCCAGTAAAACAACCCTGTGCTCTGTAAAAACAGCAAACACAAAAACTGCTGCAAGTCATCACATCTTTGGCACCTCAGAGAGAAGTGCCAAGGTGTTTAATAAATGATTATCCTGTTTCCACTAGTCAAACTGGTTAAACTGAAGTAATCGCTATAAAACTATCGGGTCCACTATGCAACGTCCCGATCTGGTATCCGGTTATACTTTCTGACTAAAGTCTGTAAGATCTTTTGAGGAATAAACTTTAATTCTTGAATCATGCACTTAAGCTACTCACTAAATTCAGTAAATGTTGATGCACCATTTTGTTTGAGACCGCCCTCACTCAAAAGTTGTTGTGAGGACAATTTGTGAAATAGCTCAGCATGAGATGCTGCACACCCACCGCCCACAGCCCGCCAACTACAACCCCTCCATCGCTAACTGCAACCAAGAATTTGTCTGCTTTAGTTTTTATCTGGTAAAACGTGTGACTAATAGGTATTTTTACACTTTTTAAATAGATTAGACAAAGAACAAATAAACAAATGTTAGTTATCAAGCAAAGAGATGCTGCTAGGGAGATTTTGTCACCCCTGAACAAGACCAGACCTCCCACTTTAGTTTCCCTCCACTTTAAGATCAAACACCAAACGTGGCTTTTGATCTTTACCCAAGTTGGCACTTTACTGCAGCAACCCATCTTTGTGTGGACACATATATGCGACAACAGGGCCGTCTCTGGCATTCAAAGAGGTTTAGAGACCAATAACCTCTGCAGTGATGCTGGACACACAGACAGAGTGGAGTTCACCTTCCAGACGGCCTATACCACTGAAATCATTTTTTGCGATGGTCAGCGTGTTCGAAGGTCACACTGAGGCCCCCGTGACTGTTTGTTTAGGAGCTACACACAGTAAACACTATTAGATATGGCATTTCAAGCAAAGTTTAAAATGCAGACAATGCCTTTCCTCCTTTCTATACAGGAGGTAACACTGTAAAAACAAAGACAGTAAAGTAGCATCTAAGAATCTGGCTTTGATTGAATTATCTGGACACTATATCCAGCCCCAGGTCAAAGGTGAGGCTGGTGCTCCCTTTACTGGTTTAGATATAATGACATGTGTGCATATCTTGATGCATTCAGGAACAGCTTCAGCTTATCCCTAAGGCGGAGATATTACATCACATTTCCCATCAAATGAATGAGGAACTGACTTTGAAATCTTCTTGAATGTATGCAGAAGGGCGTGTAACTGTGTGCTGACTTGTTGGGTGTTTAAGGGGGCAGATCTGCAAAGAAACGTGCGAGCCTACAGGCTTCAAAATGCAAACTGATGTCTAGACAGACTATGCAGATTAATGGAGGACTCAGTATCCTGCAGAAATAAAGTGAACTGAATTGAACAGTGTTATCTGCATCATCCAGTAAAGCCTTCGATTCAAAGGGCATACACATACATAACAGAAAGCACTTTAGCAAACATGCAAAAAGAAGCTTCAACTGGTTTTTATAATGATTATAATTAGTAATTAAAGTTTTAAGTTTTCAGCTTACGTGCAACATCAACCCTTACTCCCTCTCTAACTGATCTAAAACAGGTTTGGCAGAAATTCAAAGAACGCATGTTTTCTGCTATGTAAGCTATTAAGTGTTGGATATAACTCCACCATGTATGCCTAAAGAAAAGAGAGAATGAAGTTAAAGAAACTATTTTTTTTTAAATCTACATACATCTACCATCTGTTTACCACACAAAGCCAAGTCTACCCTTTAAGTATCAAACAGAAAAATACTGCAATAAAATGAACTACAAGTATTCAAAGTAAACATACTCTCAATACAGAAAAAACATCCCTGTTGGTGTTAATTATATTTTATATTATTGGATAAACTGTTGATGCAAGCCATTGCCATACAGTTTAATCTGTAATGATAATAATGATGTTAAAGTGAAGCTGTAATTTGTTCCTAAAGATGTTAAATACATTTTAAATACGAGTACAAACTACAATACTTCCTCCTGAATTGCAGTGAAAGAGATATAGAGCAGCAAAAAAACAAAACAGTGAGGTTCAGCAGGAACATCAGAAACTCAAAGTTGTAAGTGTCCCTACTTCACAATCCACCTCTTCAAGTCTTTATTATTCACACCGCTGAGAAAGGTGCTTTACTTTCGTAGCCTGCTGTTAAATTCTGCCCATTCAGGTGCTAACTGTCTGTGTTGTCCTTGATTGGAGACCAGCTGATTTTTTTACTCACCTGCTCATGATGACTGTGCTGGTTGCTCCTGTGCTGCTGATCTCTGCTGCTTTCCGTGATCCACTGAGACTCGGCTGACCTGCTCTTCAAGCGCCGTTCAGCAGCGTTTGGAAACGCCCAGTGTTGCCAAATCTGTCAGGTATCCTGTCTGTCTGTCTGTATCTCTCAGGGCTGGTTGGAGGAGAGGCTGTGTTAGTGGGGTGGTGGGGGGAGTCTCTCCCATCACACAGACCTGCCCTGGTAAGGTCATGAAGGGGAGGGGGTTAAGTAAATTTTGCATATTTTGTACATTTTGCTGCTTCAGAATTTGATATCACGGGTAGACCCACCTTTGAAGAGCACACTCGAGGTCAGTGTCCCCTGATATAAACTTTACTGAAGGCTGCTCAACTTGATAGTAATAATCTGGAAATATTTCTGTAAAACCAATGGGAACTATTTCTGGGAGGTAATGCAACTGAAATGATTATACCTTTTCTGTCTTTGTAAAAATAATTTCAGAGTCATTCATGTATTCTGTGTAATTGACAAAACACCCAACTCCATCTCATTTACTCTGAAAAAACAAGTCATTGCAAGTGAGACATAAACTTGATGGGTTTTCCATTTTGATGCAAACAAATAAATATATTTGATAAAACCCAAAGAATGTTTGCTGCAGAATATGTAAGAAGACAATGTTGCCTCTGTGGATGAGTCCCTTCGGTCCGCAGTCGTGCAGTCTGTTTGAAAATCTGCAGGCTCTTAAGAGGAACCGAGACAACTGGCTTCAGGCTAAGGTGTCATCTGTTGCATAAGAGAGACAATACAAAGAAGATGAGCGCCTGGAAAAACGAAAGACGACATGTTGCTTACTCCACTGGTTCAAATCTGTCTTTGATTAAATGTTCTAGCAGAGCTCGAAATGAATGTGAGAGTTGCCAGCTGATTTTCTCCAAACAAGTAAACAAGGCGCCTCGTAAAACGGCTGCGGGAGGAGCGAAGAAAACACAAACCAGAGGATTGAATCAAGCTGGAACATTTGTGCTTTCACCTGATTTAACCCAGGAAATTAAAGCCCTGGAAACACAAAAGGAAAAAGCAGTGGCTGTGGGTCGTACTGTGTGTCGGGTTTTTACAGAGCGTCAAGATGTAGGCCTGTTTTTGATAATGTATGAACTTGGATTTAAGTTGCCCTGGGGTAATAGTGTGACAGCAAAGGGTGTGGAAACCAGTTTAACTACCATATCGCTCACACAGGATGAGTGTAAATCAAATGCCTTAATGTATTAAATCAACAATGCCTCATTTAAAGATGCGATACGTTTTCAACCCTCTCACTGAGGACATAAAAATTACAAATGCTACACCAACAGCACGGATGATGGTCGAGCTGTACCCTCTTGAATGTTTCTGTTGAGGAAATCAGGTGGTGCAACATGTATTTAAGAAAAAGACCAATCCAGGTGTTTTCTGTTGTGTAGCAGCCTGTTTTCTATTTTGCATGTAGGAGTGGGAAAATGTCATGTAGAGTCATTGTGGGACTAGTTTAGACACGAAAATGCAGACTGAGTTATGTGTATTCAAGGTGCTGAGCCAAAAGATGATTTGCCGTAATTTATTTCTGTGAACTTAATGATACGGTGTTGTAATCATTAGCATGTCTAAACAGCAACCGCTCAAAGTACAGCTTCGAATCAAAGACAAAGGATTAAACCGTCTGTGTTTCTCTGTGTTTGGATTTACGTATGAATATGTATGTCCCTCTTTGTACACTAACCTGTGTGAGTAGGACTGTGTGTGTACAGTACAGTCGTTTAAATGCCTGTTCAGTAGATACATGTTTGCCTGCCCTCATGGAAAAAGTACCCAAACATATAAAAAATGTTATGCTACAGCACGCTAAAATATGCTCACAGACAGTCTAATGATTTGTAAACTTAAAAAGTGTTCAAATGGAACAACTATTTTTGTACTTTCTATACTATATAAATTTAGTACAAAAGCTTAACTTCACAAGTGTTAAGAGTACTTAACTCTACTGAAATGGGACTATTAAAAATATTATATATCAAGAAAAAAATGCATACATACACACGTGTGTGTGTGGGTAACACACGCTTTATTTGTACTTTAAATTTGGACTTAAATTGTCAATTGAGTGTGATCGTTACGTACTAGCTGTAGTTTAAATGATCAAAATAGTACATTTAAAAATACAAAAAAATATTATGAAAATGTAATTTATGGTATATGTGTGTTTCTCTGTTACAGGCTTTTGACTGGGAAATAATAAATACTGCTCTTTCAACAGCAGAAACAATCAGAGTAAACTTCACTCTATAAAACAAACAAACAAAAAAAGTAAATAAACAAGCTAGCTAACTAGACAAAAACATTAGCCAAGCAAACAGCTAACAAAGCGACATTAGCTGCCGTTAACTAGCAAGCATGTAGTAAATTATTAGCTTGTGGCTACTAATATAAACACCTAATTGGTGTGAATGCTGAAAGCATTCAAACCTGTGTTATCAAAATGATCCACATCTTCCAGGGATCCAGGATATTGTTCAACATTTCAACTTGCGTTCAAAATATTCAACTTTGTTTGATTGTGATGAGCTCATTAAAGCAGTTTGACTCTGTGTTTACTTATAAAGAGGAAACCTCAGCACTCACACACACAAACCAATAACCAAA
>JAOXYL010000090.1:6219111-6234951 GCA_028564955.1 Terapon puta | reverse complement strand
TATATATATATATATATATGTATATACATACTGTATATATATACATGTATATATATCATGTTTTTCAAACTTTTCAGAGAAGCAGGCCAGCTGTTTTCACCATTTCATTTTAAGCTAATAAGTGGTATATTTCACAAAATGTCAAACTATTCCTTTATGAATATCACATCAAGCCAACCCCATACTACTTACAGTGTCTGCCATGTAAATGGAGCAGGATGTTTATAACACTTAACACGCTCTGAGGCCCTTAGCGCTCTTTATAAACCCTTCAGATAAAGATAAATGTTTTCAGATCGTCTCAACAGCTGCTTTATAAAGTCCTCTGGGGCAAGGTTATCCATCACCGGACCTCCTAGCATCTGTGAATCACAGCGCACTTGATGCAGGCCTAAACGTGTTTTAAAGGCACTTTAGATTCAAGCAGTCTTTTGACCATGAATCTCGAGGCCGCCGTTTACACACGGACCCAAAAGCTGGCCCGGGCGGCTCTTCGGAGAGTTATGCGGCCTTCGTTCTGCTGCCTGAAATAACGACGTCTGGTGTCAGGTCAGCGGGAGAACTCCTGATATCTCAGCCACATTGCTGAACTCATGTGTTAGTCTCATGTACGATCCAGCTGGATTTGGTTGGAGCTAAGTCTCTCATTAGCCGCGCTGCAGTTAAGAGACCTAAACCCCTTTTGACAGTTAAATTGGCTAGATTGCCTCCTGTTTTCCTCATCATTGCGGGGCTGCAGACCAAGAGCCTTTGAAGAGCGGGATTAAAACCATGTGATTTCTTTTAATTGGACCATTAGTAGAGAATTAGCATTGAGCTTCGTAGCCTCGTTAAGGAGAGGGAAAAAAAAAAAAACACCACCAGGTGCCTGCTCAGGACTCGGCCTCGTTATATCAGAACACTTGTTAATTAGGACTCGCTTTTGTTCCCGCGTTGGTCACTCGTTTGATGACGTTGCTCATTGTGGTCATAGGCTGTGGGGTTGCACATGCCCCGAGCTTTCCTCCCTCCCTCCCTCCCTCCCTCCGCGGACGTCGTTTTTCATAACGGTTCCTCCTAAACCTCCTTTTCTATTTGGCCTCTAATGGAATATGGAAATCAGCGGCGGCCACTTATCTTCATGTGTGTCAGGCTCTTAGGGAGCCGTTTGTTCGTTCCTTTAGAGGTGAATGTGAGGTGAAGCAATCTGCAGCTGGTCAGCTCTGAGTCACGGAGAATTTGAAAACAACTCAGGGTTTTGTTCTCAGGTAGTCTGAGGACATAGTTCAAATGCTGTCAGATAAATTGCTTGTTTCAGAGTAAAGCGAAGTAAATTGACTCTCAAATTCTTCACTGTGAAGTCAGCGTGACGTCCTGGGAGGCAAAAAAACAACAACATCTGGCTCTCTAAGTACGTAACATTTCCATGTCAATCAATTTTGACATTTTCATATCGGCGAATCTCCATTTTGCTGCTCTCTATCATGCGGGTGATTCACCGTAACAGCGATCCAAGTTATATCAAGCTCTTTCGTGAATGATCCGGTGATGTATTTGAAGTTTCCTGCCGCAACAGGAGAGATTTGTTTAAGAGATAAAAACAAAAAGAAAAAAAAATAATAATATTGCCTTTCACATAGTGTTAGCAGAAGAGGAAGCACAAACTGCATTCTTCAGGCCTTTAGTCAAACTATAGACTCCAATGGAGACAGAGCCTGAACTAGTTTTTGTCATTTTCAGTGAAAATTATGCTCACACTTCTTGATGTACACTTTCTTTAGTTAAAGTAGTCATTTTTATTACATGTCACATTTTTAATTAATAAACCAGAGCTAGATCAGCTATTTTACACAGAAATGTACAAAGCAGGACAAATCCCACTGACTTTGTTGATCTTCTGACTTTTCCGCTAGTGCCACCGTGAGGTTGACATTTGGGGTTTTGAGTGAAATCCCTCAACAACTATTGGATGAATTGCAGTGGAATCCTTTTCAGACATTCAAGTTCCCCTTTGATTGAGCTGCAATAAAACTACATTTCTAAACTTTGGTTTCATGACCAAATACCTGGTGACATTTCCTGTAGCCTCACTTACATTTACCTGCCAATGATGGTGGCCTTGTACTTATTTTGGCTCTACGCCCTTGCAGCCACTAGGCTATTGCTGTGTGGGCGACATCTCAGTTGTTAGAAATTTCTCAGATCACCCACTCAGAAATACGACCGGGAGGCTGCTGTGGATGCTCCTTCCCGCTCGGCCGCTCATAATTGCGATCCATAAGATGTGATATAAGCGCTGCTTCAGCCGCAGCAGTGGTATGACAATAGTAATCTGTAGGAACCACGGTGCAGCTTACCCCTTTAAAAGAAGTGATTACTTGCAAAAAGCGCGTGAGCAGCGTGTGTTACAAAGGATCCTGCTGAACTACTTTTTAGGCCTGTCCTCCCTTTTTACTTCAGTGTTTTTTTTTTCCTCTCCAGCTCTTGGCTGAAGTGTATCTAAGCGCATCCAGACTACAGGCCTGCTTGTCGCCCTCTCTCCCTCTGCAGGCTCTTTGGGGTGACGGGGAACTGTGCAGCCTGCAGTAAGCTGATCCCTGCCTTTGAGATGGTGATGAGAGCCAGAGACAACGTCTACCATTTAGACTGCTTCGCCTGTCAGCTCTGCCGCCAGAGGTAAGATTAGGGGTGCAATTAGCCGGGGGGATCAAATTCAGTTGACTTATCTGGGAGGTGTAGCAGCGAGTTGACCGGTCGTTATGAGCACATTACCAGCGCTTCGTAATCAGACTGTGATGAAATCTGCTGCACAGCTTAAACCCTCGAGGGGGTTAAAGACTTTGTGTATCACTTGGATAGTTCATCAGCAAGCAGTCATGCAGGATGATTGATTAGAAGGAGATTCATTTTCTGATTATCTTAGCAGTGGATGTGCGCTGCAAGTATGCCCGAAATGCTCCTCTGGGACCTCATGATTCACTTCAGCTGAAGCAAGAAGCAAGACCCAGTTCCATATTTTTATTTCTCTCTGCAGATTTTGCGTGGGAGACAAGTTTTTCCTCAAGAACAACATGATCCTGTGCCAGCTGGACTATGAAGGAGGCCATCTTAATGGCAGCACAGAGAGGCAGCCTCAATAAGAGGTAATGTTGTGATGACGATGAATCACAGTCCCAGCCAGCTGCTCTGACAGTTTGAACTAAACCATGCGCTGAGATATCTGGAAGGTGTACATGCGGGCTCACCAGCTCATCCCAAAT
Organism: Terapon puta; assembly: GCA_028564955.1. Classification (NCBI taxonomy): domain Eukaryota; kingdom Metazoa; phylum Chordata; class Actinopteri; order Centrarchiformes; family Terapontidae; genus Terapon; species Terapon puta. Next base: position 6,231,712 of record JAOXYL010000090.1, on the reverse strand, counting down.
ATAACCATATGTAGACATGAGACTTTGAACCAGAGGCTGCTCACATGAGTAACACCCAAAATGTGTTGCAGCACATCCAACATCGGCATTATATGGCATTCAATATGGATGCGCGTGTTCACTTTTGAGGGTGTTGTCCATGTTGTGAACCATGTCAGGTTTGTGTTCCCCACGTTTAAAAGTACCCCGAGGGCCATATGCGCCTTATTCGTTGCTGCATTAAAGGTGAAACATGCCTTTTAAAGTCCCTTAAAATCCTCTTGACGAAATGGATAATGAGGTTCACCTTTTAAAAACAACGTTTGTGTCGCTGCCAGATCTTTAAAGCGTGTGCTCACGGTGCTTACCGATAAATGAGCTTATTTAAACCACGATTCAAAACCACACTAGATGCTAATATAACTTTTATTTGTAAATCTCCGCTGATTATTGTTTAGTGGCATCACTTCATCAAGTGATTATGTGAAGTGGAAAGCCATACACAATTCTGACCCAACTCTGTAGCTCTGCGGGGATAAAGGAGGATGCTTTGCTGAATGATTGTGTCACTGCCCGTCGAGTGAATGTGTGGATGTGGAAATAAGCAAACAACCCTCTATCTGTTGCACTTGATCCAAGTTTGTTGCTTACAGGTCACAATGTTGATGTTTGCACTGCAGAAAGAAATATTCTACTATGAAAGTTTTAAACCCCAAATCTCTCTTTCTGAGACACTTTTTTTTTTTTACTATCTGGTTTTTGGTTTATTAGTGTAGAATAATAAAAACATTAACATCGTATTTCATGATGTTTTTTCTTTAATATATTACAATTGTCATGTTTGGGGAAACACTAAAAAAAGCTAAAGTGGTTGGAGATGTTCTGCTGTAGAGAAAATGTACACTTTTTGTTTGTTAGTCTTTCTTGTGACTTCATTGCTTCAGTTAAAGAAAAAAAAATCATGTACACTCTCTCTCCACCTGGTTGATGCTGTTTTCACTGACTTTCAGCAAGAATTGGATGACACAGCCTCATAAATATGCCACCAGATACTCCATCATTTCTGCTGCAGGGGACATTATTCAAAGCTTCGTATTTCAGCTTTAAAAGCGAAATCCACATCGAAGAGAAAACAATACTTATCATACTGCTCGTCGCTCTCACTCCTTTAAAGCACCTCACGCTGATACTGTCTTTTTTGGTGAGTATGAAGTATACACTGACTCTCTTTTGGCAGAGTCACGATTACCTCTCACTCCCGTCGTAAGCCACCAAGTCGCCTGCAGGTTTAAACAAGCCTCAACTCTTTAAAAGCTTCAAACAGCAGACGAATAAATCCAGGGGGAGCAGAACTCCCGATGGGCGTGAGCAGTGGTCGGCCGCGAGGGCAGATGGGAGGCGTTTGAAAGCAAGTGCAGCAAATACCACAAAATCCACAATTATGAGGGTTTCAGGGTCTGCCTCGGTTCAAAAGCGCAGCCTAAAGCCACCAGCAGCCCAACCTATCATTATGATACTAACTCTACAACTACAGTTCATAAAATACACAACACCGCACTGGACACTCGGTGGACTCTGGAAGTGGGGAGCTTTCCCTTATAGGGTTTTTTTCGGGGGGGTCTTCCAGAGTTCATGTTCAAGCACATTTGGGAGATCATTTTCATTTCTCTGCATCAAAATCTGGATGCATTAGAGGCTCTGACCAACTCCATTTTATTGCCAACTGAGGTGAGAAATGAGGAATCTTTAATACATTCACATCTCTGTCATCCGCTGCATATTTTGCTTGGAGTGCGTTTTAAAGGGAGTCTACTTTAGAAACACTGTAATTTTGATAAAATGGCTACATGAGGTTTTTTTCTTTTTGGCTTCCAGATGTTGTAACTCTTTCTGACTGTTCTCCGAAGACCCACGTTGCTTTGTTGATGTTGGAGTTTCTGTGGATTTATTTTAGCTTTTGTCAAAGACTTATAAATGTGACCGCTGCTTTTTATGTGTGTATTTTTCTTGGTTCTGGTGCTTCTTGAATTAAATATGAACTTATCTGATGCGGCTGCCGGGTTAAATGTGGACGCACAGCTACATAAAGCGCTGATAATAAAGAATCTGATTATGCTTTTATTTTTAATACAATATCAGGGAGATTAAATTGCGAAACATAATTAGATAAGTGACATTTTGCTTCAGTGGAAATTACTTTTTTTTTTCAGCTTGCTCACCTCCTACCGAGTTACACAACCTCTGGGAATTTGCTGCTTTCAAGCTCATTAATCTCCGACTCAAAATACTGAAGTGAAATCTGGAAAATGCTCTTAAAGGGTAGAGCTAGCAATAATCACAGCCTTTCCTATCAACAAATCCCACAAAAAGATCAAAACCTGCAATCAATTCATCCAATGACGAAGTATTATCTTCTATATTTTTTAACCAAAGCCTGATGTATCGTATCCCTCCATGTCTTAGAAGTCTGTTGTTTTCCAATAATTTAAAACGCATGAATGAGCCTCCCTGTTGCACTGAGTGACATGTTCCTTCATTACCATGAACACACACACACCAGTTTACTTTGACTTGATGCCACATGCACCTTCCCGTAAATCCTCTCCAGAGCACCAAACGTTTCTAAATCTGCAGTCCCAAACAAATGTTTTTACTCCTGCATGACAAACTTTTGCTCAAAACTACAGTGACCATCTGTTTTAAGGTATTTCTGGCTAAATTTTGGAACATGAAGATAGAAATCTGCGGCACTTTTTTTTTAGAGATTTACATCTTCAGTAGTAGCCAGACAAGGTAGGGAGGTTTAAAATTGAGACTTTAATTCAACAATCTCGACTTTCATTCAAGACAGTAACTGAGAAAATGTCATAAATAGCTTGGATTTCTTTTGAATATACAACTTAACTCTCTGTGAGCTGCAATAAAAATAGCTCCTAGTGTGTTTTTCCAAAAGAGAAAAATATCATCTTCTATTGAAAGTGCAGTCATAGCAAATTACACAGCCATTTGTTCCTGATGTGCACCGCAATTTATTACAAGACAAATAACTTTTCTGTTGTTACACCGCAATTAGTGGACACATGAGGCTGATGGTGTGTTTTTATTGAACCTCTGAAACCGCGAGGAGTGACCTGGAGCCGTTTTAGATTTTCTTCTCTCTCTTCGCAGGACGACCGAGCCAGTTGGACCTGGAAACTCGCAGCAGCGCCGTCCTCATCAGCTTCCTGTTTCAGACTGAACTGTGTGTGCGTGGAAACAACACTGTTGACGGGACACGTTTCCCCCCGCGGCCCCCCTGATTGAACTCTTTACTCCGAGAGCTGCGTGGCAACTCTCTTGAAAAAAACGGACACTTCAGAGATCCACCGGGAAGTGAAAATGGAACAATGAAACTTTCAGGAGGATATTTTCCAGAGGTCTTAATGTGGACTGAGACAGTTCTGCTTTACTTTTTTTTTTGTTTTTTTTAAACATCCAACGAATACACCGACCGGCAAGTCACTTAAACAAACTTGAAACACAAGATGGGCGGAGAGAAGCCAATCAGGCCACACATAGCATCAACCAAGTCATCCATCACAGGAAAAAAAGAAACAAAAAACCAAAAAAAACTAAGTTGTCTTTTTTAAACTTCGCCCTGATTGTCAAATTGTTCTGGCAGTCGATGAACTTTGTGGTGAACTCCACCCATCTGGCATGTAGGAAACATATTTGCAGATGCAGTTTGGCCTCGCTCAGCCGCGAGGAGGATCGCCTTCTTCCCCCTTCATCTCCCCGCCTTTCCACCGAACTCGAGTGGCACTTCAAACCACAGCTTTGCCTTCACTCTCATCTAAAGCTTCTTTTTTTCTTCAAGCTTCTTTCTCCTCTGACCAATTAAACTTTAATTTCAGTTTGTGTGCTCATTATTTATTCACTAGGATGTCTAAAATTATCGTGAGAAGGCATGGCACCCAAGGGAGGAAATGATTAAAAGATCCCCCTCCAGACATTTTAATGAGATAAATATTCAATAATGATAATAATTAGTAAGGTATGGATTTTCAGAAAGTTCAATAAACTACTTGCAAATTCTTGCAATGGCATCCAGTCCTTTGAGAGTCTATGTATGTGCAAATATAATGTCTTCTTGTACACAGTGCAGATACGTTATTCTGCACAGCGAAAGTGAAACACCCTTGTAAAGTAACAGCAAGCAAAACACGTGTTTTGTGGAAGTCCAACATTTTGGATACCGATCACAAGTTGGTAGGTTTAGTAGATTATTTTCATTCCCGTTCAGTCCGATGATCATTTTCTCAGGGAAGTGATCAGTTTACTGCCACTGATAACAAAAAAAAAAAGGAAAAGTTTCACATTTTAGACTGAAATGAAGGATTTTCACCACTTTTTTGGCGGGGAAGTTTATTCAAAACGATCAACCAATTGATGATTAATTCAACAGTTAACAGCTATTTGTTTAATTGATTAATTTCATGCTGCAACAGCAGGAGCTTCACCAAGAAAAGTATTTTGAGGAGGGTTAATATTTATGAATATTGTATATATACAATAAAAATAAACAAAAGTTGATTACCTTGATTGTTTTAACTCTAAACAATGTGGAATTAATTATTTATAAGATGATATTCATTGCTGCATTCAAATTAATCTGAATGTTTTTTTGTGGAAAGAAAAAAGAAAAACGGTAAATTAGCGCCCCCGTTTGGTGAAATGGGCTCATTACAGCGGCGGCGCACTTCCGCTCCCGCAGCCACCGACGAGGAAGTCCGTCCGATGGAGGAGCACCGGGCCGCCGTCTCCTCCGACCTCTCACCGTGAAGCGCCGTTTCTCCGCGGGAAAGCTGACCGTGCACCTGTCGCCATGGCCATGTCCACCTTTCAGAAGGTGACCATCGCGACGTGCCTCGTGCTGTGCGTCGCGCTGCTGCTCCCGAAGATGCTGCTGTCCCGCGGGAGGAAGGATGCTGCGGAGCGGCCGGAAGGTGCGTTCACGGTCCTTTCTGTTTCTCTGTGTGTGTGCGTTTGTGGACTCAGGTGTGCTCAGTGCGAGGAGATTTAAACAGAGAGCCGAGGCCTCTGATTTATGAGCTTTGAGGCTGCGAAATATTAGATGTGTTCAACTGCACATCACTGACCTGCAGTTACACCGTCATCCCTGCAGAGGGCGCCAAACACATGTGAACAGCTGCTCCCGTTTATTACATCAATAAAAAGATTAAGCGATAAGTTTAAGTAGATTATACTTAATAAATACAAACATCTGCTGTACTATATTAGATCAATAAATTAAGTCAGACTTTATATATATGATGTACTTACTGTACTTTATTTGAAAAATAAAATAAGTAGGTTATGTACATGTATATGAACACTTTCTGTAATGTATTATATATTTATAAGATTATTAAGTTATACTTCATAATGCTGCACATCTGCTGTACTATATTAGACTAATAAAATAAGTAGGTTATACACTACTAAACACCTTCTGTAATTTATTAAACATCTGCAATTACGAAGTTATATATGTCGGCATCTACTGTAGTTAATTATAAAGTAACTAGATTGGTCTTTATAAATGTTAATAAGGAAGGTATTTTATAATTTATATATGTAAACGATTGTGATTAGATTTAGTAAATAAATAGATATAAATAAGTAAATATGTCAGAGCTGTTTTGGCACATTTTGACCCACATTTTGTGTTTCCATCATTTTATTATTGTTTTAAAGGAATATATACCAAGTAGTTTGTGAGTAATTAAGTATTAATCCACCTACCCCTAGTTTCAACAAAAATGGAAGATTATTTGGGATATTTATAAGATGTGACTTAAACACATGAAATGATCAGTGGAAGCTGCAGAAAGAAGTTAGAAAGCATCAACGCTTCTCCTGCTGAAATCAACGTGATTGTTGATCCTTCTGAGGGTTAAACATTTATTCATTAAAGTTAGATGATCCTGGACATCCGTCCCACCTCCAGTTCAAACTGAACTCAGTCGTTGTTTGTGTTTTGTCCTTGCTGCAGGTTCAGGCCGCCTCCCACCGATGATGCACCGTCAGATGGCCCCGGAGGGTCGGGGCCAGAGGGCCGCTGGCTCCGGCTTCTCCAGGGCCCACAACCCCGAGGCCATCGCCAGGGCCAAGGGGGCGGGAACCGGGGCGGGAACCGGGGGCAAATCCAACCTGGCCGGACAGATCATCCCCGTGTACGGCTTCGGGATCTTACTCTACATCCTCTACATACTGTTCAAGGTGAAACTCACAGCTTCTCGAGGATTTGGTGCGTCGGCTGAGCTGGTGCCAATAAGAATATTTCCCATAATAGATTATTTCCCAAATCGATTTATAGGATTTTATTCCCAAAAAATACAGGTATGGCTGTTTACTGCTGTTTTGGATTAACTGAAATGTGTCAGTAATTCTTGATTAATTATGTCATCAGACATTTCGTGTTTCCCGTCATTTCGGACCAATATGATAACATTTAACATTTGAGAGGATTGGCTCCTTTAGATCAATTAAAAACGTCACTACTTATCCAAAAAACAAAAGAGTAAAGTTTGGGTGTGTAAACTCAGCGCTGTCAAATTTCGAAAGATTCTCAGGCCTGATTTTGGGTACTATCTTCTAAAATATCAAAGCATTTTAATTCAAGGTAAAACAGACTGTGGGTTAGTTTTGTTGTGACTTTTGCTGAGTGTTGTCGTCTCCCCATTAGATCACATCAAAGGGGAACAGCAAGCCGACGGAGGGCAGGTTTCCTGCAGTCCGCTCTGAGAACATGAAGAGAAAGATCAGTGAGTATTAGTTTTATTAATTTTGCTTTTTGTGGCATTCAGGAATGTCAAGCTTTCTATATGTTTCCTCTTTAGAAAAAGCAGTGAGAGTCTAAATGTGATTACAGCTCTGGTTTCACTGCGCTTACTTATTTTTCCTTGACGTTTGGACAGAAGAGTCTGCCAAATGTAGTGTCATTTTCCGAGGACATACCCAAGGAAAATCAGGGAAATAATGAAAGGTCGATTGATAGAAACATCTGAAACCAGAGTCAAATGTACAAAAGTCATTTCAGAGTCTTTTCTTGCTCGCCAGAAGAGCTCGAGCTTTCATGGAAGGAAGTTTTCACAGTTGTGACATGAAAAAAAGACACGCGTAAAACAACAAAAATGTAAAAAAAAAAAACTGTCAGAGTCATCAGTGTGGATTTTTTCAGAATTAATGAGACGCTTTTCTGTAGCTTTGTCTGTGTGTGTGTGTGTCACATATGCATTAAGTCACACTCTGACATGTCGGCATGCGTGTTTGTCTTTACGGTGCATTAACTTAATGAAAAATAAATAAATGTCCCATGAGGCCTCAAACGGTAAGATGAATTTCATTCCACGATGTCGGCTGTTCCGTTTCTGCACCGCACTCCGATCGAGTCCGACGTTGCTCTGTCACTTACTCTCTTTTTCTTCCCCTCCTCCAGCCGACTTCGAGTTGGCTCAGCTGCAGGAGAAGCTGAGAGAGACGGAGCTGGTGATGGAGAACATCGTTTCCACCGCCCACCACAGTCCTGACAGGTGGGTGTGCGCTCGGCCTCCTCCCTCTATCCTTATTTATTTATTCATTTTCCTGACAGGAACAAGCTTATTAGTTTGTTTTGTTGATTGGATTAAACGCGGGCAGCTATGCCCTCCACAGGAAATGTAAAGACAAATGTGAGCGCAGAAATAGTTTCCTTTTCTCCGCAGTTTGTTCTCTGCCTTTTATATAATGACCGCTTACTAATACATGGGTGTTGCTTTTAAGACTTTCATGCATCATTCTTATTGACTGTGCAGTTATAAAATCTTATTAGTTAAAAGTCCCAGCAGCTGTTTAAAGTTTTTTGATTATTATCATGATTATTATAATATCTTTGACATTTGAAATGTTTACTTTTTTTACCCTTATCTTAGACTTAGAGACTTAGACCAGACTTTATTGATCCCTTTGGGATGACTCCCTTAGGGAAATTCAAGTTTCCAGCAGCAAAACAGAAAGATAGGCATACAAATAAAGAACAGACAGCACACAGGATAGTATAAATTAGGATAAAAAATAAGCAAATAAGTAGATAAATATTATCCTCATAAATATTATAATATCCTGAAAAATTCAAACTGATCCGTGCCCAACCCACCAGATAAGTGCAAAAGAAAAAATAAAAATTGTGTTTGTTCTTGCATCAGCAGAGCCCCATATCAGTGCGGTAAACAAATGTGTAGCTGATGAGCCCAAAATATGTAAAGAAAAGTGTTTTTCTTTAAAATGTTCCAGTTTGTGGGTAGGTGTTGAGGATTGTTCAGTTTTTGTCCGTGCTGCAGGGTGAAGGGAGTGACGGCGGATCAGGAGGAGAGTCTCCTGCAGCAGCTGACGGAGATCACCCGGGTGATGCAGGAGGGCCAGCTGGTGGACGACATGAATGCAGAGAAGAAGACCGAGGACGACTGGGAAGGTACACGAACACAGCACAGTGCTCTCAGTGGCTTTTTATATAATGTGGCATGAAAAAAAGAGGAGCATTTTACCCGCCTTACAAGTTATAGCTTTATTAGAATAATTATGTACTACTACTAATAATAATAATAATTATTATTATTCCTGCTAACCAGCCAATGTTTCTGTTCTTCATCTTATGATGGTGCATTCAAGGACTGGTAGTTAATTCTCCTATCTAGTTTGATGCTCAGAATGACAAAATCCATTTCACATAGTCAGTGTTTGTTTTATGTTTTGTCTTTTGGATTTGATTTTTAACTGCACTTCTATAAAATAATGTCACTCTCTATATAAAATAATGATTTTCTTTATGATATGCAGTAAGCATGGTATTGGAACAGAGGTTGACTACTACTTGATGAAGGCCGTGATTATGGATGCTCCTAGACTGAATCAGGCGATGGATTTTTCACACACACTTTGGCACTGGTTGATAGAATTGATTAGGAGAGTGCTGATCATTAATGACCGATTCAATTTGTCCAAAGCGTCTGCAGATTATCCCGACGAGTCTCAGCAGTACTGGGAACATTCCCGCTGCTGCTGTCAACACAGTCAGCAGCACCACAGTCCGCAGGCGGAGGCGGAGGAAGGGAAAGGAGGCGATGGCGCCGACCTGGAAAACATTCCCGACGTGGTTACAGGTGGAGGAGAGGACGAGGAAGCAGAGGCTCCGAACACAAACGCGGTGAGAGAGTCTGATTTCACAGCAGCGGGTGAAGGAGATGTGGGCCCGGAGGAGGATTTAGGCCTGCAGGAGAAGGCGGACGGGCATGAACACGAGGAGCGAGGGGGTAAAATCGATCTGGGCGTGCCAGAGGAGGACCTGGGCGGAGTCCTGAAGGAGCTGGAGGTCACGCTGAAGATGACGTCCGTGATGGAGCAGGAGAAGATGGAGGACCTCAGCAGGTCGACGGAGACGGAGGCCCCCTGCGGTGCGGTGCGACGGAGGAACAAGAGGAGGCGAGCGAAGAAACCCTCACACTGACACCCACAGCGAGAGCACGTCAGTAACTTCAGCCGGGGACAGGCTCGCTCTGAAATCTGCTCAGTCTCATCGGAGGAAAAGAAAGTTGGTGAATGCATGAAAGTGTGTTTGTTCATCTTTACTTGAAGCGAGAAAAGGTGAGAAATGTGTGTACAGGGCACAGTTTTATAATATCAGCTTTATGCTTTGGCTAAAATAGAGACACGTGGAGTTTATAGGCCTACAAAAAAAAGACATTTCTTAAGTAAAGGATGAAAACCCTGTTTATATGTATGAATTCAGTTTTTAATTTAATTTAATTAATTTAATTAAACTAACATAGCCATGCTTATAAGACTTCTCTAGGTCAGGATTTATTGTTAAAATGTGCTCAAAAGGCCGGCGCCATGTCTGTGAGCAAACTCTAATGTAAATTTAGTGTAATTTTCATTATTCATATTTTCTCTTTAAGTCTCCAAGTTTTTTCAGTGATCTGCCTCTTCTGTATGTTTAATCATTTTATGTGAGACCAGCATATCATGTGCATGGATCGATTTTTTTTTTAAACGTTTAAATGCACAAAAAAACAACTTAGCCAACTTAACAATCGAGTTTTCACGAAATGTCTCGAGAGCAGGAAATAGTCGGTGAATGCTGAAAAAGATGCAAAAAGAAGAGGAGTGCTGATGTTTTCTCATTGCTGTTTATTGACTAGGTTGTTAGTGCCTTTTTTCACCTGCGTCCTGTGTTCAAATAGTCACATTTAACTTCCTGCTGTCTTTATTATCAGAGGTGAAATGTTTTCCAGACAAGCACCCTGAAGTCTTTTAGCAGATTCGGTGCAGAGATGTCGTGAAAGACGTTTGGGACGATTCTCCTCCCACCATTTAAGCTTTTGACAAACCTTTATCTAAATTATTTGAAGATTTTTACTTTTATAAACTGAATTTATTTATTGTTGAGAAACGCAACTGGGTACACATATCAGTGATTTCAGTCCTGTGAAAAGATTTGTGGGTTGTTGACATATTTATTTTACTTTAAATAAAGATTTAAACAAGATCAGTATTATAAAAGCAATGTGACTCCTGTTGTTTTGTTGCTCCTCATTCTAAAGGAGTGTTAAGTAGGAATTATGTAATGAAGACCAGCAGCACAATTCAAAAAAAGAGTTTATTACTTGTATAATGGTACACTTTACTCATACAAAAGCAACATCACATTGGCTGATGTTAGCAGAGAATATTTAGGATCAACAGTTTAGCAAGTGGCACATAACGTTCCCCTCTAAGAGTTACTCTGGTGAGTTGCAGTAAGTGTCAGGTTGGTCTGGGTGTGTGCGCGCGCCCGCCCCCCCGCTCTCTGAAAACAGGAAGTAAATTGACAGAGCCGCCTCAGTGCTCCATTGGCTCATCGGATGCCGGTCCGGCGGCGGCTTCTGCCGGCTGGGCAACCTGAGAGACAGACAGAAAAGTGGTTTAGCAAACTTCAGGGTCTGTCTGACAAATTAACATTCAATACATAAACAGGAAATGAAATGAAATCAAATCGATCCTTGCGCCCTTTGCAGTACCTTTCTCTGTGGCCTCTCCTCCAGTCCCTCCAGGAACGGGGCAACATCATCGTCATCGTAAATGGTGAACTCCATGTCCTTCCCCACAATGCCAATGGAAACATTCTGATGGAAAGAAGAAACAGACTTAAGGAATAGCCCGTACACTTTTACATATAAAAGGAGATCAAAGAATTCACCCAGGTTTGCTTTTAACAGCTGTAATTAAGTTATTCATAACTGATTAAAGTTTAGCTAAAAATACTCATCGGCTCTTTTTCACACTTTAGCTGATGTTTGCTGAGTTTTGTGTCACATCAGACAGGGGCGGAGAGTGTTGGTTTACCTTGGTAGTGAGGTCCTGCTCGGTGGGGAGGGTTTCTCTGAGAGCACGGAGGCCATGCTGGACCAGTTCATTCAGATTACCTATGAACGAAAAAATAAAAACAAACAAAAAAAAAATCTGTATTTCTACTTATCAGAATGTGGAAACATTGTTTGGTACTTTGACTGTACACATTCATGTTCGGCCCAGATGAAGCAGTTTTCTTCTGAACATGAAACATGAATATAAAGAAAAATGTAGTGAAAGATTTCATCTTACAGTCGAGGAACTTGTCCATGAATCTCTCCAGGTAGGTGCGTGCAGACTGAGAGCGTGCTCCGATGGACATGGCTTTGCAGTCAAAGTAGTTGGCTGACGGGCAGGTCTGGAAGATGTGAGGTCCCATGTCCTGCACAAAACAGATTTACAAGAGAAATGGTCAGATGTCAAATCCCAAACCTGAACATATATCATTTCACAGGATACTCTGGAAAGTTCAGACATAAAGAACAGATAAGCAAAAGATATTTGAGAGAGCAAACTTACATCATAACCAGCAATAAGGAGTCCGACCCCATAGGGCCTCCTTCCATACCTCTGTGTTGGGATTTGGGTTTCTGATGGCTCGGTTAAGGATTAGTGTTGTCATTCATTCATTATTTCACATTATAGAATAACAGTTACGTTTATTCAACATGCAGTACACGTGTATGGCTTATAATGTGGTACCACATTTTTATATTTTATTTAACCGTAGTGAGGATACTGCTGCCAATAAGAGAGACGAGACGTGATGTGGGGAGGGGCCTGTCGAAGACAAATCTTGAGTCCAAGCACTCCTGACGCATGAAGTTACTGTAGGAGACAGGAAGTTATTGATACTTGAGGACTTCTTACATTTTTTGGTCCCCAGATTAAATGAAAACTTTATTCAGACCATAACTTACCAGAGCAGTCTGGCATCAGCAGTCAGTCCAGCGATGGAGATGCCGACATGGTTGTCGACATGGAGGATCTTCTTCTGGTGGGCCGCCAGTTCAGACTGGGCTCTCTACAGAAACACAAAACACAACAGTAATCACGTGCGATCCAAAACTTTTATTTCAAATACTCAATTAAATGGTAGAAATCTAATATTTTTTCCACGATTTACTGCATTTCCAAAACCCAAAAGGCTGCTCAAATCTTCCTGTCTGATAACTGATTTTTGCTTGAGACACTATATAAAATAAAACATTTTTTT
>JAOXYL010000090.1:6200680-6216054 GCA_028564955.1 Terapon puta | reverse complement strand
CAGGTTAGGTTAATTGGCGACTCTAAATTGCCCTTAGGTGTGAATGTGAGTGTGAGTGGTTGTTTGTCTATGTGTCATTGACTGGCGACCAATCCAGGGTGCACCCTGCCTCTCGCCCGAAAGTAGGTGGGATAGGCTCCAGCACCCTGTGGGCGGGACAAATCAGGTATAGAAAATGGATGAATGTCTGTGGTCCACTGGGACACTTATGTGTATATGTGGGAGGCACAGTCCGTGTTTTGTGGTCAGTCTGCTGTACACTGTCCCAGTGTAAATCCTGGATGAGTGCTGCTGTCAAAAAGTTGACCATGATCTGTGTTGACAGTGAAATAAAGCTAAAAGTTGAAGTTTGGTGACTTTCTACAAAACACAACGCAAGAGAGAGCGAGTGAAAGCCACCACACCAAGTTGTCATGGACTGATACTGTAATCACACACTACAATTTCAAAGTTGTCTGCTTGCTTCAATGAACCTAAATATGCCTGTGCACACTTCTCATGTTTGCTTGTGACAAAGAGTATGTGATTCAGGTTGAAGTCAAGCCATTTCTGCTCATATAGCCTAATACCATAAATCATTGCTTGCTGTAATGGGCTCTACAATTTGCACAGTACACAGCATCCTCTGTCTTGGTCTGTCATCCAAGACAGAGGACCTTTGACTTGGATGAGGGAAAACAATCTAAAAAAACCTCAGGAAGAGCAGCTGAAGAGAGATCCCTCTCTAGGGATGGAAAGATATGCTTAAACTCACATAAAACTTAGATGAATTTTTAAATTTTTATTTATTTATTTACTTTTTTATTAAGTGAGCTAAAAGCTATTCTCTGTTCAGTTCTTCTTTTTCCTTTTCTGTACTGGCTGCACAGGTGCAGTGTTTGTGCATGAACACTAGGCGGCAGCAATAAATAAGAAGTAAACACTCTTGGTGCGTCTCATATCAAACAGAGCACATGTTTCTTCTACAAAAACACATCAAATGTTCCAGTTTTTTAGTTTCATCTTTCAATGTCTGCCAACATCTGATATGAAGAAGTGATAAAAATCCACACTGTGCCATTTCCTTTTTTGTGGCAAATTTATAAGTGGCGCAGGTCTAAACTCACTGACTGAGTTCAGTTCGGTTCAATGTTTATATTGGAGGGGAACTCACTGGTCCTGAAACAATACATTTAACTTCACTGTGTCTTTCCAACTGACATTTTTGCAGTTGCGTGATTTAATGTAGTCGAATGAGGTTCAGGAGAAGGCTGCTTCTTTTAAGGTAAATGCCACCCCTTTTAATAATTCACATATGTTATTTCTGTACCACAGAGCACTTCAGTCAATACTTTTCATCCATTGAGCTTTTCTAACAACTAGAAACCAGAGAAGTAACACATGACCTTTAAACTGGAGTCAAAGATCAGTCTCTGCTGCACAGACAACGAACTGGACTCTGTTGATTTAAAAGTATAGACTCAAATTTATATATGCAGGGAGCTGTGCTATAATATTAATATCCTTTAATGTCACAGTTTGACAGGTTCAAGAGCTTATTTATTACCAGTAAAGCAGCTGCTGATGCTAATTGAATCACAGTATTTTTTCCTTGATTTCTGTCCACTGAAAGTCGATGTCAAAATTAAGGTTAGCGTGATTTTTTTTTTTATTTTTTAACTGGCTTCACCTACAACCTTTACAGTTATGTAATGCCCTAAAAGTGATTATCTTAACATGTTTTTTCACATTTGTTTATGATAATTGATGATTTTCAACATGCATTCATTGCAAAAAAGGTTTATAACAACAGGAAGGTTTCTAAATGTCTCTTAAATGACTTTGAAATGAAAGAATTGAAGGTTTAATTGGTTTTATGTTTCAGGAGTTCTAGTATCAGTTTAAAATGTAGCAAAAGATATGTTATAGAAATATTAAAGTGATAAATTGCATTGAAGCTACAATATTGTACACAATGAGTATTATCTAGTACAAACATTAACAGACTCTCATAGACAATGACAGTAAATGTTTATTGGGTGAAATTACCTTATTTAATTTGTATATATATTTTCTGTACCAGAACTTGTATCGGCCCACTATAAAGCAATCATTATGATAATCCACAATCTACTGATTAAGATTAATTGAAAATTATGTTGAAATATTGCACTGGATCATTATCTAACAGACCCTAAATTTCCATTTTATGATCCTAAAAGACAGATGATATGCACTTTGCTTGGAATCATTCTGCATGACATGTAATTTTACATTTGATATACTATTTGATACACTTTTGCTGACAATGCTTCTGCATTTATATTAAGACAACATTGTTACTGAATGTTGTTTGTTCTTTTTTTATCACTTAAGAAATAAAATGGATGAGTTGCTATAGTTAATAATAGATCAGTAGAAAGCATTTGCTTTTCATGCCTCCATTGTTGTCTTGTTTCCTTTTTCCTTTCCCTTAGCAGGGGATGTTATTTGACCCTAAAATGACTCTACAGGTGGATAGATGCTGACAGGTGAGTGGTAGGTGTCCTGGTGAGCCTGTGATAAACGACGTCCTCCACGTGCCTCGATTTTTCCTGGCACATGCACACTGTCCATTCCAAAAAACTCATTCATGGCAATCCTGATTTCCAAACTGGAGCACAGAAGCTTTCAGTCATTTCTTAAGGGACAGTGCTCCTTTTGATGGCGCGTGTCTCTGCAGTCAGAGAAATGCCCAGTGATGGCCTCATCCTCTCTTATATCCAGCTCTGTCTGGCTTTAAGTTTAGCCTTTTTTTTCTCTGTTAATGATATCTGATGTACCCTTGATCCAGGAGGAGGAGGAGGGATGGAGGGGGGTGAATTAGTAAGGCTGTGCTGACGAGCTCTCCTCCTCTGCCAAGGCAGCGGCAGCACGGCGGCGGCCATTACATCAGCGCGCCAACCTCCCCCTTTGTGATTGAGATTGTAGGAGCCGTGCTGAGCTCAGCATGTTTTTTTTCCTGGGGGCCTCATTTAACTCTGCCAAACGGCCCCCCGTTTAATTTTTCAAATGGAGAGCAGCCTGAGTCACTGTGTGATGGGTCCAAGCCACACTGTGGACGCTGCGCTCGCACGTGGTGGCGGGGGAGCGGGAGGCGGAGGTGTTTTAAGGAGTAGAAGCGAGTGTGAGTGCGCCCATTCCTTCACTCATTCATGGTTTTGAGTTTGGTTTAATCACACGGGGAAGGAGAGCGCTCCAGCTAGTTTAACAGCAACATGTCTGTCTAATTTGTTTGTTTTCTGAATATCATCGTTTTAGATGTGTGATTCTCTTCCTTTTTTGCCATCACTTCTTCAGGAATGATAACACGACATCAGCGGTATGCACACCCCAGCATATTTTTACTTAATGTTGAATTAATTTTGCATCCTGAGTGGCCAAACATTCTCCAGCTCCCGTCTCCTTGTTGCTTAAAATAGGTCAGCGATGTGTTTCAGCCTGGAAAATGACTGGACTAATGGGCGGGAAAGGTGCCGGCTCTGCCAAGGTTGCATTAAGCTGGCAGCTATCCTTTAACAAGGCGGGTCAGGGGTCACCAGCCGCACGGCAAGCGGAGGAAAGCCATCTCAGCCCCTCCCCTCCCACCTCTATAGGTTTTATGAGTCTGAATACTGTATGTCATCATTGACGTGAACATTTCCTACAGCAAAGGCCAGAGCATGCGTGTGAGAGACGAGGCGAGGTGAGCAAGATTGCAGAGATTCTGTTCGCTGCCGTCAGTTTCCTGGTGTTGACGAAAGCGCTTATGCGGCATTTCAGTGGCAAATGGATGAAGAGGCCTTTTCTGGCTCAAAAAAGAAAAGAAAAGAAAAAAACGCAGTACATTGTGGGGCACTTAATGATATCATAAGCAAGATATATAGTCTCTTTGCTCAGTCTCTATACCTGAGAATAGAGGGCTAATAAGTCTCAGACCTCACAGGATTTTCCACAAAGCACACAATTTCAAAGAAACAGGTTCACTTTCAACCGCCTGCTGCCATATCACATATGTCACATACATAAGTACATTTCGGCCTTTGAGTCATTCAAATGTCGCCTTACAGCCATCTAGTCACTGTGAAAAGTGATTGAGTAATGCACTTGACTCTAAGAAGGAAATGCAGTCCTGGACGAAGATGATCTAAGTCATTATGTTAACAGTGATTGCAACTTTCCTATCCATCATCTTCATTGTATTAATGCCAGGAAATGCACCCACACCAGTGCCCGAGAACCAAAATCCATCATTTTAATGTTCTGAATTCATCTGACCACAGCTCACAGAGTGGAAATTTTAGAAACGTACTTATCAAAAACGTATTCACTGGTCCTATAAGGGTTAAAGACGGTTAAGTTAATACACACAGTCCACTATAGATTTCTGCCAACTCTGTTCTGCTCCCCATCTTAATCCCATTTGCACTTTGAAAGATTATAGCTCCAAAAGTGTAAAACCAAAGTAAAATATCCACGTTAATTCTTTTTTGTCAACAATATAACAAAACTCTAAGAATGGAAAGCAAAATAGATAAATAAAGTTGCCATTAAATCTTAAACATTTATTATATTAACGACTTTGCATCAAGTACCAAGATCAGGTCAGGTAAAATTAAAGACCAAATTCCCATCACTCACTGTTGTATTTTGTGTTTAATGCCTATGTTAGCCTTGTATTGTACATGGCCAACATGATACTATAATTTAAGTTTATGGATATGATATGTAAAGAGTATAGAGATAAGTTTTGAGGATAGGGTAACACATCAGCATCTTAGTATTCAGTTGCTGTGAACTTGTTTTAACTGAAGCAAGAACAGACACCATTTAGCTAGCTATGCCAACATAACTTTGCCTATTATTATAATATAACTAGACTGGGAGCTGCTTCAGTCCCTATCAGTGATTTGAAGTCACAAGTGTTTATCTTCATCATTTCGGACAGCAGGAAACACACTAATGTAAAGATGTTTGACTTCTGATGATAATACAGCCCGAACTAATTTGGAAACTAATGCACCAGAACCACTCTGTTCATTTGTCATCTCTTGTCAGCGTCAATGCAGAAACATCTGATGATGCCAAGCCCACAGAACGGAGACATCCAATCATTACTTTGGCTCTCCGGCAAACATTTAAGCACTGATTGAATTTGCTCATCTGGCGCTGCAGATTTTGGAATAAAACTAATATAAGCGATCAATTTTGGGGATGAGAGCATTGTCTTCTGTCAGATAGTGCTGCACTGATATGTTTATTATCCACAAATTATTTATGGAGAACAGCAAAAAAAAGAGAAATGATTGATTTTCATTACACAGACTGTCAGGGTTTTTTTTTTATTTTTTTTCATGATGACACATGATTTGATGATACCAAGAGCTGGAAGAAGTTGGGAGAGGTTTACGGCGCTGCGTTAACGCGAGTCACAGTTTTTCATTTTGTTGTCACTCCTGATTAGATTCGTCAAGACAAAGAGTTATTTCATAGCAGATGAATGATGAATGCCCGCCGTGTGAAACGTCAGCGCCTGATTTCTGACGTGTGTGACGTTCAGTTCAGTGACGTCACATGTGTATTTCCACTCCCCTTGGTATTAGGTCAGGATTAGTTAAATGGTGATATCAAATGAAATAATGTATGAGATATAATAAGTATTTTAAAAAACTTCCCTTTCAGTGCAAAACTGTATTTGGAGCATTTAATTGGGATAAGACTGACTTGAGAATATGTGAACCAAAACCACTGGATATCAGTAAAATCAAGGCTTTGACATAAAGGCCATTTATCACTATATTGATTTATTTTTGACATTTAGTGGTAGTCTTTTGGCACTATATTTTTTTGTTACTTATCAGCTGACATGCACGTCAGTATTGATAAGCTAAAATTGATGAAGCGCATTGATGCAGCCAATTAATCACTCAGCCTTTTGTAAATATAAATATTAAAAACCATTTCCATCTGTGAAGTCATTCAACAATTTGGAGAATTAAATATATAATTTTGAATATTTTTCTTTAAATAAATTTCTGTTAATGTCTCTATCTATCTAAAGTGGAGATACTATCATAATTGACCCCACTGAGGAATGCCTCTTCATTTGTAATATTACATCCTGGTTGTCAGTGACGACTTTCCCAGAAAAAAATCACAAGTAGCACGAAGTTTGGCTTTGGTGTTTCTTGCTGGTATTGCGAGTCAACACTTACTATGGCTGATCAAACAAAAAAAAGGCAGATAACAACAGACCTTCATACTTTTGAAATGGGTTCCAAAAACACACCTGAAATTGCTGCTTGTTGCCTTTGGTGCCACGAAAAAAGAGCAAAGTGAAAACCAGATATTTTAACTTTAAATAGACACTTTTTTGTGGTCACACTTTAATGTCTTATTGCTTACTTATTAGTTCAAAACTATTTACATTAAGGCACAAATATGTTGAATTAAAGGAATAGACAAGACAAAAAATACAAAATAAAAAAGTTATCATTTTTTTAAAAGCAGCAGTTGGAGACTACTACATAATTCAGCTTAGAAAAACAAAATGCAATGCAACAGTCAACCAAGGACAGCCAGACAGCAAATCGTTTTGCCAGAACTACTTTAGATATCCCTCTAAACTTCATACATGTGACTTTTGTAGAATGTTATTTAAAAGTTTACGGTTATGGCCATCTGTGACAGATTGAAATGATTACAGGCTTATATATAAAAGCCGTTGACAGGCCATGTGAGGGTGCCATCAGCTTCGACGGTGGGATTTACCCGGACATTATGTGTCGCTGGTTACAGCAGAGCAGCAGATGAGGACAGGGAAGCCTGCAAATCAATAATCATAGAGACGACGAAGTCCAGCAAACGGAGGAATTCTGCTTCATAGCTAAAGGTTAGCTCAATTTGATATTTATGCTATTTGACTCTTGGACCTTTTTGGAAATCCAATGAAATACTAAAATCTCAAGGGACAGCTTTACATCGTTTTTTTAGTAGGTAACTGGGAAGTAACTGAAAAATATGTCAGGTTTGTACTGAAAACCGGTGAGGTGAGGATCCATGTCTTAAAACCAGTCCTATAAGTGGGCTGGCTCTCACTGCTACCTCTAAACTTCACTCCTTGGTGTACCATGACTTTTTCTTGAGCACCTACTGTACCTAGTTTAATTAGTTGAAGTGATGTGACAGTATGCTCCCAATAATGTGACTCCAAAAGGACAAAATTGAAAAAACATGTAGGGAGCCGGGTCGATGACACGATGAAGCTTCGAGCATGACGGCGCTTCATTTGTGTGACACGCAAAAGTAAAGAGAAGAGGAAGTATCCTAGGAATACAAGTCAGGTGAAGATGGAAGTACATTGAAAGATTTGAACTTCCCAGATCAATAACTTGTAAGTGAAATGTTGTCATTCACTTGCAGTAAAGTAGATAATGAGCCACGACGTAACTTTATTCATCTGGGCCGTCCTCCAGTAACATCTGTCTGCACAAGTAACACTCCTCTCTGTGAACAGCTGACTGTGAGACGAGTGGATAGAGACAATGAAAAAGTCCAACACCAAAAAAAAAAAAAAAGCGACAAAATTTAAAATAACTTGTAATGTAATTTCACAAAAATGACATCTCTCATTAATGGTCATACAACACTTACTTAAGGAGAAAGAAAGGTTTTGTATAATCAGCAATGCCTCTTAATATCTTTTACTGACCGTAGATAATCAGAATAAGATACTTACCGGTTGATACATACGTAAATGTGTAACTCAAGCCAGCAATGGCACTTTTTTCCCCTCCACTTCAACCATTGTTTAAGAGTCGGTGATTTGGCACCTAATGGGCAGGAGACGCTTTGATGGCATGTTTAGGTGGGCGTGTGATCAAGAGTTGTTCTGGAGGCACCTGGCTGCACCCGGCTAATCTATTCATTAAACCCCCTTAATGGCCTCTTGTGCTCCGGGATCCATCATGTCACAATAATGGCTTTTGCTAGTGAAGGACGCTTTTAACTGCATTTGACTGATTGGAGGAACTGTCTAATTTCTGGTGGTGGGGGGAAAAAAATGCAATGGCTGAGCGCATCATATTAATTTCCTTCCCATGCTGACCAAACCATTAACTGGTAGAGTCAATTATGTCAACGAGGGTGACATAACAAGGGAAAGAAGAGCTTCATGGGGCAGGAACTCGATGGCGGTCCACAATTTGAGATATTTTCATTTGAAAAGGAGAACAAGCTCTCCGAGGGGTGATGAGTGCTCTTTGGTGAGACACATGGGAAACCTGAATAAGGCAGCAGAAGGTGCAGGAAGCGTGACGAAGATAAAAGAAACATAATGACAGATGATGATGCAAAAAAGGCCTTTTCATAAAAGATGGTGCAACAAAGGACTTGGTGCTCTCCGAACAAAAGAACAAAAGGAATATGGTAAAAAAAAAAGATGATTATTGAAATATTTGCTTTGTGTAAAAAGACAAAAGAAGAGAGAGTGTAGAAATACATGTTTTGCCTGTTGATTAAGCTATTCCTCTCCCCGGTTTCATTGCAACCTGAGCATGTTGGAGCCATACTTAGAGCCAGAAATTTCCAACTCTCAGCTTTGCTGCAGAGGCAGAAATGATGGCAGATTCTTGGCTCTCTGCCAGACTTTATAACCGCATAACGTTTAACTTTCTATAAATACCACGGGACGCGGTCCAAGTTGATCAAGTGTGATTGAATCTGAAATGACTCCAGAGACGAGAGCCAAGTTTCCTTAAGATACTTCAGAGGAACTGCTTGCCCCTGCCCAGCTTTTGACAGGGCACCAGCCTGAGTCACTCCACGGTTTCCCAAGGTGCATCAGAGTTATTCAGGCAAAACTAATGGTCACAGTACACAAAATCTCAGGCAGTATTGGTCTCTTGAAAGGGCAGGCGAGCTGTGCTTGTTGTTCCACAAGTGTAGGTGATCCGGTTTATTTTACTCTTTGTCCTGAAATGTAGTTTGTCTCCGTAAAGGGGATATGCTGCTGTTCTCATCAGCAAAACCTCACTTAGTTTGTTGTAGTTGTCACATCTGAAAAGCTTTTAGTTCTAGCACATAATTTCTGCAGTTTAAAATAATGAAAATCTACAAACTGGTGGAATCATGAATACTTAATTGTAAGAAGAGGTAAACAAAAGACGGTGGGTCTTAAATATGCACCTGATAGCAGAATATTTATTTGAATAAATTAACTGATAATTAATTAAGTCATTCAAGCAGTAAAGGCTCTAAAAGATTGTTCAGATTTGCTCATTTTCTTTTTACGATGATGAACTGAATATCCTTTGGTTTTGGACTGTTGGAATGTTGGTCCATTTTAATACGTTTCTATATTACATGGAATATTAATAAAAAAAATCAACAATTAAAACAATTGTTTAGTTGTGGCCATATGAAACATCATTAGTACCGTATGAAATTGTTTTAGTTAACCTAGCCAGTTGGTGTGTTTTGTGCACTTTTAATTGTGTAGTACACGGATTTTGCGATTAAGGTCTGAAATCAAACTTACCAGAAATGATGATTGCAATATTTGACCTTTCCTCCTTCTTCTTCTTCTTCTTCTTCTTCTTCTTCTTCTCCTTCTTCTTCTTCTTCTCAATGGTAAATTGTGAGAGGGCAGAGTTTGACCGGGATTGTTACCAAAATGTCAGCTCTTTTTTCAGTTCAGGTTTATAAAAAACATATCAAAAAGAATGTGTTTTTACTAAATTTTACTTCTTGCTGGTCACCTTCTTTTTTGCTACGTGACCCAGATGGCGACCATTGACGCAGAGAAGTGTCCAACTTTCCACACTCAACCTTTTGATTGTTATGAGCACATCTGGTTACTCAGAGTGCACTGCAGTTGGCCATACTTAGATACTCAGTATGTTTTGTGTTTTGGAAAACACTGCCTCAGCATATGGAGGCCTGCTTAGGTGCTCAGCCACGAATGAACAATCACTTTTTGGGAGAGGAGTTTGGCAAATGGTCAGTTATTTGCTTCAGTTCACCTTGGTTTTTCATTTGGAAGTTAAATCATCGTAGTGGCACATGTTTGAAAGGTGCCATCCAACAATGACCGTATCAGTATTTTCAACATCTAGCATTCGACTGGTGCTACTGGCTCGAGTGTTAGTCTGTAAAGTCCTAAAACAGACTCTCGATTGCAGCTGAGTTGTGTATGCATCAGCGTCTGGGGCTGCAAATGGTCTTGCCTTTTATTAGAAAATGTGAGTGGATGAAATGAATGGTCGGATGATTCACGTAATGTTTTGTATAGTCGAGCTGGCAAGCATAATCGCTGCACAGCTCAAATCCAATCCCACCATATTTCTGCCAGTCAGGTCACTTCATTCATTCCTGTGTAATCGTGATAAATAGGACTCCCAGCAGGCACTTTTCGGAAACACAGACTCTCCTCCAGCCATAGATTGCTGAGAGGTCTCTTTTTTCTTGTTTTCTCCTATTTTTTGAATGAATGTGGAGAAGATACAAGCAGCCGTTCAGACAGTGATGTCAGAGCCGGGGGGGCGATATTTCTCCCGAAGGCCACTGATTGATGCTTGAGGTTGAATGTAATCTCCCTAATGTCGAATGTGAAGAACGTCTGGGAAATTAGGCCGATCTGTGTGCTCCTTGACATTTTACACACATCTCTAAGTGATGACCTGTCCCCAAATGTTAGCATGACCCACCCAGCCGCTCGTTTAACAGACAGAACAACATGTTCAAGAGTGTAACACCTGTCTGAAGCATCGTTTCCACTTTAAGCGTTCCCGCTAATCCCGGTAAACTCTCCACGCCAGGTGTTTAAACTTAAACCGCCCCCCTTTTCTTCCTGATGCAAAACCACAACGTGACACCGGTTCCAGCACTTGAACGTGCATTTAATCAGGTGGCGAGCCTCCTTTGTGGTGGCAAGCCACTGATTAGATTTGGAGATTGAGAGCCATTACAGGAGGCTGCAGTTGGATAATGACTTAAGTGCTGTTTCGCCTTCCTTTCTCTTCAGGAAGTGATTTATCTGGATGGGCTTGGCCTTAACTGACTGGGAGATGCCCAACAGTGAGCAGTGCTGTTCATAGATCATATCACCCTGCTCTGACCTCATCAACACTCACTGTCCTTCCAGTGATTTATGGTTTCTGTATATGGGAAAGTATTACGTTATATTCATAACCTAAGAGATGGGATCGTACCTTCATTTGTTCTTGTCCTTCACTTATATGTCAGGTGTTTCATGACAGGGCTGAAGCTGAAGCGTTGAACAGTTTTTTTTTAAAAAATGTGAAGAACCAGGGAGAAAAGAGTGTGCAGAATGTGAAATTTGGATTTTTTTCTAGTAGATATTATTGTAATTTGAATATGTTTAGGTTTTTGACATTTGGCACTTAGTCTATGGCATTTTACACATTTATCTGATGTTTCATAGACTAAATGATGAATCAATTTGAAAAAAAAAAATCAAATTAATCAATGATGAAAAATTAATTAGTTGTGCTAGGATTATTGTTAATAGATAGGAGTGATGAGCTATAGGTGACCTTAGATTCATTGTCCTGGTGCTAATGTCAGGAAGTTGCAAATTTTTTTAAAAGCCTTCATCGACTAGTTTTCCATTTGTGATGGAAAATCAAGAATGCCTCCTTACACTATTTCTCCATTTTTAGTTTGCAAAGAAATCAACAATGTATGGTTTGCTG
Source organism: Terapon puta (assembly GCA_028564955.1). Taxonomy (NCBI): domain Eukaryota; kingdom Metazoa; phylum Chordata; class Actinopteri; order Centrarchiformes; family Terapontidae; genus Terapon; species Terapon puta. Next base: position 6,204,343 of record JAOXYL010000090.1, on the reverse strand, counting down.
GGAACAACAAGGAATATAATAGGTGTAATTAAGAGCCAAATGCATGACTTTAGTTAAATAATTGCAGATAAATAAATATATGTAGACTTTCAACTTTCAGTTTTTTTTTCTGACAAAGCACCCCCTGTTACACACATTGTATATGTTGGGATGTTGTCAAACAGAATAGATGCAGTGAATAGAAATGTAAAATTATTCAAAAGCAGTTGTGATCAATTAAATGAGTAACTGTGACAAAGAGTACAAATATTGTGGTGAATATAATAACTGATTATTTTATAATCTTAGTTTTGTATTTTGAATAGTCTTGTTATAGGAACAATGGAAGGTAGTGCTTCGCAAGCTATAAATGTCACCAAATAGCATCCTCACATGTATTAAAGTCAACTGTGTGTGTCCATTGGCCACTTAACGATTTCCTCCCTTTCAGAACTGATGTGAGCTGTATTGAAATTAGCAGTTGCAAATTGTTCTTCCTTTTCTATGGCACTAATTTATCTGGTTTTAATTATTTGCTTTACAAGTTATTGAAAGTGAAACAACAAATATCCACTGGAGATCCAATATCCAATATCAACTTCACCCTAATTGTCTTGTGTAGGTGGAGAGAGCAATAACAGCTGTCAGCTGAGACGCACCGCAAGTCCTGCCCCTTCTACAAACACTACACGTAATGTGCATTTCAGAATGGACAATTGAGTGGACTATAAGTAAATAGGTAAGTAGGTAGGTAGATATATAGATTGATTGAATGTTTAGTATATGAAATCGAAATAACTGTTAAAACGTCCATCACAAATCACATATTAGAGGCTTCAAATCTTCTACTCTACCACACATCAGGTTGAAATATTTATTTTTAACTCACTACATTTATCTGGTAACTTGAATTACTTTGCTAATTCAGATCAGTGATATTAAATACAATTAACAAATGAATTACGAATATAATCAGTCATAAGGATGTGTCAACATTAATATACTTTTGATGGATTCAGAGTTAAAAGTTTAGAAAACATTAATGCAGCAATAATTGTAATTCAACACAATATACATGTTTGAGAAATTGGCCATTCTGCAATAGTTTTAGTGTATTTGAATGCTAATACTTTTGTCATTTTACTAGGAGTAGGGTGCTTGTGCTGCACTATGTTAAAAAAATGCTAATAATTGCTAGAAAAAAAGATAGTTATTCGTACTTGTAGGTCAGAAAAAAATTGTGAGATGTTTGTTATGCAGGTATTGAGTTTTGATCACCTTTACGCACATGCGATTCTCTACAGTATCCACCAACAGCACCCCTGTGTGTATGCCTGAAAACATACCTATACAACGTCTCTTTAACAAGCTCAGCCATTATGCTGGTGATCATCAATAACACTGTTCATGTGTGCCAGCATCATTTCTGCAAATGCACTTGAGGTTCTTGATTGGCCCAAAAGAGCCAAGCCATTAAAATGACATATAACATAGCGTTTGTTCACCTCCAATAATACCAGTAGCAGACATAGCAGCCACTGTGTCCCCGGTAATAACTTACACTAGAGTGAGTGTGTTGATCTCAGCTTGGGGATGCCTGGCTTCAAAGGTTACCGTATTGACTTTGCACTCAAAAGTTTTTTTTTCTTCTTTTTTTTCAGGAACTCAGGGACAACTTTGGCGGAGACGGGGTGGCCTGCTCAGCTCCCTGGGGTGAAGTGTGATGCAGACGGCCCGAAAGAACACCCACGCTGACAGTATGAGCGCATGTACGTAAGCATGGCCGTATAGTAGAGACACACTCACCCACGCGCAGGAATACAATATATAGACCCGCAGAGATGTGCATATGTGTTCACACGTGACACCCGTACTGTGAGGTGAAAACCGAGTAAGTGCACTAAGAAGCTGAACTTCGATGTGGACACGCAGCACACAGAGTTTGTCCTGACTAGTTTGAAAGGCCACAATTCTTCAATTACAAGAGAAACAGAACTTAAAAAAAGCATATACATACATGTCCTTTTTTTTTCCCTCTCACTTTACTATACACACACTCTCATATGATATAGAGACTAGTTTTGGATAACCAGAAAAAAAGCAGTTTTGGAGTACAGGTGTTTTTGTTACTCATCTTAGCCACATTGAGTGAAATGGGGTGGGCAAAATAAACACCTGTTGAGTTGAACGCCATTATAAAGGATACAAGGACACATTTTATTTTATTTGATCTATATGAATACAATTAGCTTTACTCATGTTTTTAAATACAAAAGTATCTGTGTGACATTGCCTCAACCAATGATAACTGATGCACTGAGCCACAATGTTAGAATTTTTGGTGCAATTATACCATACTTTTTATTATTCTGACTGCTCACTGTGTGTATAAGCAATCAGAATAATTCACTTTATCTTGTTCGATCTATATCTAATTACAATACTGGTGCTTTTAACTCACATCATATTACTTGCATCCTGCTTTTTAATACCATCATTGTGGTGTGCCAAAATTGGACATTTTTAGATTTGACAGCTTTCTGACACCGAACCTCACAATTTATTTGAATATTTGGTGGTATCTAATTGGACATTTTAACATCATGCCCAGAGTTCTCTTAAAGTGAAGAATCCAAATGCAGTTTTATTGGCAGATGCAAATGCGCACCTATTTTTTATGTCCACAGCAAAGATTAATCGTGTTATGTTTTCTACACTCTCTCCTTGAGCTTTAAGGACTGAAATGTACCATAATGGTAAATATATGAAACTAAAATACAGTTGGTAAAGAGAGGTCAAAAGGCTGAAGCTGCTGAGAGGAGTCAGGAGAAAGTTATTATTTATAAAGTTAAAGGTCTCCTGGTATGTTTCAGTCTGTGCAGTACTGTGCCATAAATTGTGCAAGACAGTAGAAGAACAGGTAGAAAAGTGATGTAGATCGGTAGATGTGGCTCGAGACCCAGCAGCTGTCTATTCAGCAGTGATTTAGCATCTGACATGGGTGAGCCTTGTGGCTCAATAGCACTAAAAGGCTCATCCTGTCTAATGGGGTTCCTCTATGACGCAGACAAGGAGAGGCAAGCCCTCCCCTTCTTTCACTCTGACATATAATCCAGAGCATACACACAGATTTACACACAGGAACGCACACGCACCTACTGTACATCCATTCATTTTGTCCACTGTGCAGAGACTTTGAGTGCACACACGCAGATATACACACACGCGCACACACACACTGCCTTGCACGCTAATTAAAAGGAAGGGAATTGAGACGATGGTGCACGACAAACAGTTGTGTAATTGCTTTTGAGAAACGGCTCTTGTCAGATGCTGTCATCGATTGGTCTCTGCCGAGGACAACTCGTTTACTCAGTGTGTAGGAGGAGGCCCGGGCGGCAGTGATCATTACTGGACCAACTGTGGTATCACTTTATTAACTCAATATACTCTGATGTTTCACTGTAGTGGGGAGGGATGTTGTCATACTTAGCCGAGGTCTTCATTGGAGACAGAGGACACACTGTGGCTGCTGTGGGATGGAAAATTTGTTTCAGGTTGATCAGGCGGATGAAAGATCATCACAGTTTAAGTTGAAAAGGATAAACATTGCATAATTTTTTCAGTTTGAAAGTAGTTTAATTGATACACTGAGCAGAGTTGACCCCTATGACTTGGTCCGTG
>JAOXYL010000090.1:6145002-6187583 GCA_028564955.1 Terapon puta | reverse complement strand
CTTTGGTATTTCAGTAACATTTGAAAGCCATGAATCTTTGTAAAAACATTCAAATTCCTCAGAGGATGAATCTTACAGACCTCAGCGATCCTCTTACTTTTCCTCTGACACCACCATGAGGATGACATCTGTTTTGTCTTGACAGCTAGTGCAACAGCAATGAAATTTGGTAGAGGTATCCATGTCTTAACATTTACCAAAACACACCACTATACCTAAGTATAGTCTCACTTGTCACTTGTTTATTTTGTCTGGAGGAGCTTTTTGGAATACTATAGTTTTTCTGTAATTCTAATAATTTCAGGGGAAAATTTATAAGAGCTCACAGTCTAATCAGTGGGGACACTGAAATTACTAAAATACATTAAAAAGCAACAGAAATACCTTCAGTGTTTTGCTTTGTTCTTGGTGTCACATTTGGCCTGTCTCACATCCTACACACTTTCAAGCCTTACATTTGGTGACTCATTACATCACGCAAGTTTTACAATGAAAATGGTGCCTTTTTTTGGTATAATAATAGCCTATAAGAGACAATGTGATTGCTGCTTTTATCACCCCTAACAAAATGCAAATGATAGATGAGCACTAGTTGTATAAGAATAAGAAAAAGAGCTCCGTGCTTCAAACTTGTTTTTAACCGCTCATTTAGCATCAGCAGATGACAAGCTCCGACAGCCACTTCCCATAAACATCTGTTAAGCACTTCTATCTAATAATACATCACTGGTTGGGGATAAATCTGGAGGCACACTAACGCTCTGCCGTGCATTCTCCTCTCGCCTGTCTGGTGAACAGCTGAGGAGGGCGTGGCGAGGTTAGCATGAACCGCACAAACAGGTGTGGCCCTCACGCTGTTTAATTAGGTTTTTCTCTCCAAAGGCGGGGAATATCAGGGTTTTCTGTTGCAGAAAAGCTCATCTCTGCTCAGTCCCCCACCCACGCTCATTGTCTGAGACGTGAAAAGAACGCCTTGCCAACGCAGTCTGATGAGTGGTGACACTCGCCGAGGGTGTGGCTAAACTTTGCAACCACAGCTAAAGATGGAAACATGAAGCAGCACTTTGCTCCACATGAGTCTGGCTTTCGGTGGAGCCAGCGCCAAAGTATCGAGTCTTCAAACTAAGCTGCTAAACCAGCTCTGCACAATATGAACACTTCTCATCAAAGACAGTCCAATCCCAGTTGCTCCTACAATAAAAGGTAACAAGTTGATTCACGTTCAAGGGGTCCACAAGATCTCACACTGGGGGCTGGACCTTGCCAAGTATCTGTCATTCTCCATTAGTAGCCTCTTTCTTCTGGATGAGGTAGTTTCTTTCTTTGTCCAGTGCTATTTTTCCATCCCTCCTCTTTGTGTCTTTGTGGCCTTCTTGGAGTCAGGGCTGGGTCATTTCGGTTCTCCTCCCACAAAGTCTGATGTTCCCCAGAAGCTATTTTTCACACAGGTCAGCCAGTCCTTCGATCATTTCAGTCCAGATGCCCACTAACTGGGTTTTCTTCAGGGGCAACAACAGCATTACAGTTCTTTTCTTTGAACCATTTGGCATCTATTTAAGATTTCTGATAACTACATCCCAAATGTCATTAAATGATCATGTGACCTAGGGTATTTAGCTGGTGGCTTAAACAAGTGTCCCTTTCGAGAAGGTCGCTTCAATCTGGGAGTTGTAAACTGCTAAAGTGTTATTGTGTGTGTCACAGAGGAAGGCGTCGCTGTGGTTCAGCTTTCTTTTCATAAGTTGCTGGGATCATGGTTTTACTTCCCCTGCCTTTATGTATTGAAGTGCCCTTCATGATGAATGGTGCTACATACAGTACATTTCCTAGTCCATTTTTAAGTGTTTTTCAATTTGCAGGTAATACAAGAAAGTGTTGATGTTTAAGAAGATGCAACAACAGCAGAATACTGACAGATACTGAGCCACATGTGAGTAAAAGTGAATCTCTGATAAAGCAAGAAAATAGCTTCCATTTTACCACATAGATGTGTGACATCAACTCAAGTAAATGCCAGTTTTACAACAGATTTTATTGCTGGACATGGCAGACAATGAACGATCCTGTCTCCTCTATAAATTCTCTCCTACACTTTGTTAAAAGAATTCACAGATTTCTATATGGTGGAATCAATTTTCTGGTTGGGTTGGGGTTGTTCTTTTGGGCAAATGTGGTACATTTCTACACTTTGCCTTGGGTTACTACCGTTGAGTCGCTGACCTTTGACCTTGGTGGAGTACAGACAACATCCTCCACATGGAGCCAGCAGCCTGTCTCCGACATGAATCAAAGAGGTGTTTTTTTATGGCTCCCAAACAACTTTTGATCAAAGAAAGAAACTAGTTGTGTCTATAAATTTCCTGTTGCTGATTGGGCCATCCATTCGTCTGAGGATTGAAATCTAAAATAAATACATTTCAAACGCAAAGGAAAAAGCAAACTTTTGCAGTAATTTCAGACAGGTTGGAACCCAAAATGTCTTCACTCACTGAACATCATTGACATGCATTTCTAATGCTACTGGACTTTAGTGTGAAACAGCACCAATGGAGACCTATTAGACGGCCAAACCAAACTTATTTTTTCTTACGTCACAAAATATGGACGTTTCATGTGCGTCATATATACATCTTTGTCGCTGCTTTATTGTAGAGGACTGTTGACATATCACTGTATTAGCGTTCATGACTCAGTGGATGCTCTCTCTTCAAAGTGGGGACTCAATTAGGAGAGTGCAGGTATAAATTTTTGCGTAGGTGGGCCCAATATGGCAGCCACTCTGGGGCCCATGGCTGGGAGATAAATCAATATCAGACTGGTTGAATTAGAGCGCCAGCTCCTTTTGCATTTGACCCCTTTTTCTTTGCCCTCTTCTTTTCTTCTCATCTTCATCTGCTAATTGGGGGGGAGTCATGGCTTTCTGTGTTTCAAGTCTGTTTGCTTGTATTTTCTGAGATTGCCACCTACTGTATTTGTTATTTGGCTCTTGTTATGGTTCACTGGGGAGATCGTGACAGGAAATGGAAGCTTCAGTACTTCTGCACTTTTGTTTGCTGTGTGATTCAGAGAAGACAAAAAGGTCCCCACTCCCTCCTTCTTGTGAAAGAAATCTTGACAGGATTGAAAGCACCTCAGGGAGTCTTGAGGAGTTACTGCTCCTCCCTTCTAGTGGTGTCCTTTTCTTGTTTGGATAACCTCAGTACCCTCACTACTACTGTCTAGCTCATGGCTCCTTATACAGCTTCAAACAACAGGGAAAGTGACCCAGAGGGAGCCTTTGCAAATGTAAAACAAATTGTTGTTTTCAGAAATAAAAGTGATTAAGATCTCTGAACTGTTTATGTTAAGATTTTTAGATGGATTCTGACTTGTGGGAGTTTATCTCTCCATAAGTCTAATTCACATTTAATCAAGAATGTGAAGTGACAAACTGATTGATGTCTTGTTAGAGGTCTGATCATCCCTTGTATATCTCATATCGCACATGACTTTCCTTTGCAATTTTATTTGCTGTGCTTGATTTAACTTAATAAAACTCAATAAGGCTCAAATTGTTTGTACCATCATGGTTCAGTTATAGAAATAATACTGTCAGAGTAGTTTAAAATCTTTTAAACAATGCATATCTCATTGAAAGAATCGCACTTTTTAAAGAATATTTTTCTAAGAATATTCTGTGTATCTCAAATGAGACATGGCAGACTGTTTTCCAGACTTAATTACCCAGAAAACTCTCACACGTGTTTACTTTTTATGCCCAAAGTGGAAAAAAATAGCACTGAAATAGCTTTTTGAAGTGGCCCGTGTGTGCTCAGTGGGCACACATGGGGCTATTCTTGCATACCTTGCGATTTTTGCAGCCGATATTTACTTATCACATTGACCCCACATGTGCCCCATTTACCCTGCATGTGCCTTTAGTTTGGCGGTGAAATAACAGTCGTAGGAAAACGCCTTGAAAAATTCCACCCTGTCCTAAAGTGGTGCCTGTGTTCCCTCGGCTTAGATCTGGGCAGTGGACCTAGCCTCCACCCCTGATTCTTACTCTTCCCTTCTCCCCTAAACCCACACACACGGACCCAGCCCACCTAATTTACTCCCACCTCCTAATGTTAAACAGCTGTGGAGTCGACTCGCAAAGAATTGCCGCTATTACGTCCGCCTCCCCTCCCTCTCTGCTCTCTTTCTCTCAACCATTTTGTGTGCGGCCCCTAATACCAGGTCACTCATGAGCACAAATGTGGTGTCTTAAACCGAGCACCCATTGGAGGTTTATTTATGAGCCGGCCGTTAAGATATGACGTCATGACTTTACATCGTAGGAGCCCGTGGGCGGAGATGAATAGACAGACAGCTGGCTATAAATTGTGCGTATGGATTAAGTTTTGTAGTACCCCGGTCTCCCTGACATGTAAAGGTGGGCCGTAACTGGGCCAATGCCATTTCCAATGCACTCCATCTAACTGAAGGAGCTGCGTGACATAAATGCCAGTGAGGTCATTGACATTGATGTGATTGACAGGAGGAGATCAGGCAGTGATGCTGAGGGTTGCGAGCTCCTGCTGTTGTCGGGAATCTGCTTCAAAGGATTGTTTTGGCCACGTGCCTGAGGTCCAACCTGGAAGCTGATGACACAGATTTCTCTGGAATTTATTGCTAACTTCAAAACTCTGGCCGCAATATTCAAGACCATGCTGGAAAAGCAATGGACTTGCTATGTATGTGCTTTTCTTCCACTGATGGTGCAGCACTTTATTGCAACAGTGGGGTGTTGAGATCTTTTAGTTTAGCCCAAAAAAAAAAAAGAATTGTCTAGCACAGAGGAAAAAGAAAAAAGTAAAAATCTGTCAAGATATATGTAAGGAAATATGATTTTTAAGAGAGACATAAATGTGAAAAGACTCTCTGTCCAGCCTTTGTAAAGCACATTTTGATCCGATAAATTATGTAACTCGCTGCATAATTTAACCCGCAGAGAAGCTCGTCAGATAGTCAGGTAGACTTTTATAGACTGTCTTAACCTTTACACTCCAAAATGAAAGTGCTCCCAATCCAGTGCTCCTTCAGAAGTTGTTTTTACGGAGATTTCTCATTTAGGGGAGTTGAGGTCTTGCTGTTTTATTGTAAACCCATATTGAGCCTGAGCAGCTCCAGTAAATGTCAGAGCACCTTGATGGTACCAGGTTGAAATGTAACTGTAGTTGTTGAGCTGAGGATGCTTTTCCACTCATCCAGCTGGCTAATGACAACTTAAGTAGGTTAACGTCGGGGAAAGGTTGTGGTTCGAGCAGATCTTCTATGGTTGAGACACATCTAAGTTTAGGCAACCAACATAGGTCATTCATAGCTGTGATTTCACACGGACCAAAACTGAGGAGCCTTCTGAAAGTAATGTGGCTTGTGGATGTGTTGCAGCTGTATCTTGATTCATCTTAGCCACTCAGTGTACCATCAGAGGATGATCAGAAGCCTTGATAAGGTGCTTACAAGCCAAAGTATCCTGGCTTATCTTGGAGTGCTCCTGCTAGCATATCCAGGATATTATCTGCATTAAACACACTCAGTGAGCAAAAACCAGAGAGTCTTGACCTGGTGTGTTTGCTCTTCTTTGTTGAGTGATATATTTGTAATATTACTGCATGAATGACATGACTGATGATGTTTGGGCATATGATCCTCCGGGGGGAACTAAATGATGCCAGAGTACGTTGCTGGGTTTGAAAAATCCCAGAATGTGTTTAGTATATTTCCCACAAATGGCCATTGTCCTACATCGACTCAGTCTGCGTTCTGACAAAGGCCCAGTCACTCAAACCACAGCTTTTCAAACGTATGCACCCCTGTGTCCTGGTTTTAATCTCACTGTTGAAATCTTCTCGGCTCCGCGGTGACTCAGCTGATGTTTCATAGGAGAAACTGTTGCCTGGAACTGGCCGGTGCTCCGCTCCGATTGGGTTTTTCCCCTCTTCTTTGCCACGAGGACTACGTCTCAGCCAGTCATATCCTGTTGCTGAGGTGGGTGTGGCAGAGGTTAAGTCATACATGACAACACCCATCAATCCTGTTATTTTGAAAGCCACACTGATCCTGCAGATTTTCATCCCCACTCGATGTCTTCGGTCATGTCTCCCTTTTTAATGCCACTGCACTAAAACTAAAAAAAGGTCAGTTTTACAAGACTAGACAGAAGTAGTCTGAGTATAAACTAGCACTAAACACACTTGTGGCCCGCTGTGTGTAAAATGTGGCGTACTGCAGGGTGATGACAGAGTACTTTGTTAGCAACATGTGTCAAGTTGCCCTGACTGATTACGGTCATATACCCTACTTTTACCTGACCACGCTGTAAGCCTGTCTCCAATTTTGTCAGCGTGACTCCCTGTCAGCCATGTGGTGTGTGTGAGCGCACCTCTCCACAGGCCTTGCTCATTCATTATTAAGCAGCGCCTGATGTTTTGCTGGCCGTCACTGCACCGGTGTCAGGTACCCACACGATCCCCTTCACCGAGCCAGACTCAGCCAGGATCCAGTTCCAGTCTCTTCGGCCTGCTGGAGCTGCACCCGAAGCGACTGAGCCCCACTCCAAAAAACCTTCTGTTAGCTCTGGACGTTGTCTCTCACGTCACTGATTTCCCCTTGTTATTTACTCAGCTAACTGTCGATGGAGCTGGGAAACTTAAAATGCATTTGGATATTTCTCTTGGCATGACGTTGGGGCTATTTGAGCTCTCGGAGGTATGGTACCGCTATCATCTTTTTTTTTTTCTTTCTTGAAAATGAGAATTACGGGCACGTTTATAGCTGACCATAAAGTACCAAGACGACAGTGTGTTCATTTTAGCAGACTTGTGGTGAGGCAATATAGTTATTTATGCAGCTGAATTTAATCTTTTTTGGGGAAAAAATGCATCTCAGGCTCCATTGGTGTCTGAGGAATGAGAAGCTGATGTTGTTATTGCTGCCTTAAAGTGAAACTGCTATCAGTTATAGCTATCTGTCCACTTTTATTAGTGTGACATTCAGCAGGGTGGATGATTTTAGACTTCGGTTGGGGTTACAGGTCTGTTTGTGTGTGTGTCTATGTGTGTGTGCAACTTGACCCAGTCTGATCTCATCTTCATGAGCGCAGGTTGCCTAGAAACCCCTTGAGGGCACTTCCGTGTTATTATGCCAAAGGAAGGAATTCTCCCAGACCCAAAGAGATTGCTCAGTTTTTTTGTCCCTACAAGGGAATCTTGCCATTCAGCCGTGTCAGGAGCATGCTGGAGAAGTTTTCATTTCCCAGCCTGGCTCATGCAGAGACAGAAGGCCAATTAGGGCACGCTAGACAAAACCATAACAAGCTTCATTTATAGTAAACATTTTATAGAGTGATTTTACTGTATGTGCTGCTAAGATTAGGTATATGCATGTGATGTCAAGTTGGAAAAGGCATCTTGCTGTATGCTGTTGCTATCACATCGGGCTGTGACTTGTGGTAAAATTTTAACAAATGCTGGAAAATTACTTTTTTTTTCTAAACGTGCTTGCAGTAAAATCTGTTGTCCAGCTGACTGAACAAAGCCAATGCTTGTTTCCTCAACTTCCAAAAAAGAAAAGGCCAAAGTGAGGTGTTCCCTCTTGCACCTTGAGATCCAGCGTATATTCTTGGTAACAGTGCAGTATGAGTGACAGCGGTACAATGCAGCAAAACTGTGGTTCGGCTGTCAGGTACACTGTTGGGGTGTGAGGGGAGCATTTCACATGTCAGGCAGATCCATCTTCCCTGTAGAGGCTGCTGACAGTTGCCAAATGATGACCTGCTCTCTCCGGCTCCCAAATGGATTTTTAAAGTCAGAAAGACTTAAATGATCCATTAAGGGGGAATGCTAATGCTTTCCCGGTGCATTCGCCCTGGCCTCTTACCAGAGTTACTGTTCGAACATTTTCATCACACAAAAATATCAGTAGAAGAATCCAGCCCTCTGACATTCCCACAAAAACTTTTGCTAACCTCTGATTCACCCTTAGTACTTGTGTTCAAATTGTAACCCACCCAGTAAATAGTTGAAAAGTTAGTGGAAAGATGACTCATATTGACTTATCATGCTTCTCAATAGTATAAGCATGTTTCATTCCAATAGGCAATGAAAGACTACTTTACGTAGGACTACACTTTATTTGGCTCAGAAATTGGTGGGGGTCTTAATTATCAACTTTATCGCTGGCTCCTCCTGTCTGTATGCCGAAGTGCCAAATTGTGAATCGCTTTGGATAAAAGCTCTAGATAAATTAAATCCACATTTGTTATATTTGTTATTCATCTGTGCATTCATGTGTTTATTGCCTGGTTGAGAGCCACATTTTTATGGGGATATTAAAGCTGAAGACATTGATGTTGCAGTGGGAATATGTCTGGTTTGGCCTAAAATGTGCAAGCTTATCATTTAAAGTCATTGGTATCAGACTGAAATTGGATCAAACCACATAGATACAAAATTATGTTATTTAGCCCAGTTGACTGACCAGTGGGTTGAATAATTGCCCCCGCAAATGGGAACATGATGCTCCAGGAAGCGACATCCTATTAAATATTCAAATTGTAGTGCTCCAAAAATAAAACTTCATGTTTACCTTGCTGAAGTTTAATAAAGCATAACTCTTTGGGTTTACCTTCCAGCTCCAGTTGCACTTCTTCTCCAGATGCTGTACTCTTAAAATAATCGCACTACACCTGAACCTCTTGAGATGAAGAAATATGTTGCCGTTATGAAACTCTTATTCTGAAAAACCCATCTATTTGGAGCACCATTAATGTAACAGGAGTCTTTGTACAGTCCTGTGTTGTTACTTGCTTTACCCACAACCCACCTCCCACATTTCCCCTTGTCATTTTCCTCGTCTTCTCCACTTCCTTCTCAACTCTTTCAATCTCCTTCCAAAACACTGTACAGGCACTTTTTATAATAAATATATACTGGAATGGTGCTTACTCTCCATCCTCCTCCACATTTTATTCCTGACATCACAGTGTGTCACCGTTAAACCTGTGACGCTCCTGAAGCCCCCGTCACCATCACCATGAGACATGTCAAGACGTTGACACTGTTTTTCTATCATTAGCCAAATCCGCCACAGTGGGGCTGCTGTAGGACGTGGTTTTATGTGTCTTTAAAGGCAAATTTAAGTTCCTGTGTTTCTGAAAGAACTATAGCGGGCTCATTTGATGATTCAGACTGACCCAACACACAGTGCTCAAAGTGTGTACTAGTTTCTAGATCTAGTTTTTGCATTGGGTCTGTCCTCGCATCCAAAGGAAACTTAGCTATAAGGAGAATCTGGAGCTAACTATGGAAGCTGTCAGTGTTTTCAGCGGTGGTTCCCACTGTGTTTGACTTCAGTGTCAGAAATGATTGAGGTGAACTCTGAGGGATGTATTATTTTGACAGGCCACTGGAATACCTGGAAGTACAGCTAAAAGGTGGTGCAGCTGTTATGGTAACATTATTATCAGCATCCTTGAGGGTGTACCAAAAAAATCAAATATCTGAATTTAACACACTAAGCTGTAGATTATTTGCATCATTCTTAGTTTCATAAAATGTATTTTCATGATATTTTATACTACACTTACACTTAAGTGTAAAGCCAATGAAAATATGCCTGTGGTGTTGTATGTTAGAAAAAAGTAAAATGGACTTGAGGTTTTTGAAAAAATGGTACCTTACAACTGAGAAGTTTCTCTGAACTGAGAGGATCTGACCTGTGGTTACTCAGACAGAGCTGTGGAGAGGTGGCTGTCAGTGTGTCTGTGTACATGTGCAGCTGGATGATGCTAAAGTAAAAACATCTAAACAGTTGACTTAGAAAATGGTAGAGGACTAAATCCTCATGTGTCTTGATACGGTTCAAAGCTGCAAGAAACTAAGTGGATGGAATAAGTCACACTCAAGAACATGCTCCGTGTAAACATACAGAAACATAGAGATGCTACAGCATTGATCTGACATAATAAATGGTCTCAACGCTTAAAAAGTAGACTTCACAGAGCATATTTCGATCTCTGTGTTTGTTGCAAATGCTCCAAATTATTAATATTATTCACACGTAACTCTGTCGGCCTAAGAAACACATATTTTAGCTGAGTGTAAGCCTGGCAAAACATAACCTAAAATAAGTTGCCCATGCCAATGCTATCTGAGGAATGCTCTGCATTTAGACTCACTGAGATAATGTGCAAGAGGTCTATTGTGTCTGGAGAGCAAGCATGTCTCTCCAGTGTCTGGCTTAATGTAGAAAAGACTAATTGATAGCAAATCTGGTGTTCTGTGTGTGTTTCATATTCATCATGTGTATGGTTTGTAAAATCCTGTCAACTAAGTGCACATTAGCTCATGGGATGGAGCACTGTTGTTCTGACAGCCCAGTAGTCCAAAAAGGACCAAAAGCTCATCTGTCCAGCAGCTTGTTATTCCAAAAACAAATTCCCATTGCTCCATTGGTCCATTATCCCAAAAAATATGCACTCTTACTCTTCTCTGTAATGGGTTGTCGGACAGGTGAGCCTTTTTCAGATTAATGGGCCGTCGGACTAATGGGATGTCGAAACAATGGCGTTGTGTTAGCTTATAGTGAGTTCCATTAGCTCATGTTATACTTCTATATGTATCGGTTTGTTCAATATAGATCCCCCAGTTGTTTTTAGATTGTGATCACTTTCTTTTGAACAGCCGAAAACTTTTTCATGTTTTTCTTGCTTTAGGCATTATGAAACCTGCTTGTGCAAGATGTAGTCACTGCATAATATCCATAAAAGATTATTCATTAGGCAGTCTCCTTGTACTGTATCTCCTTATTTATGTTTCGGGTAGCTCAATGGGTCGAGGGCCTGGATTCTGAGGTTGTCTGAGTCCCCCTCTTTTGTTGGAATCTCATTATTAGCCCCTTAAAAGAAAGGATAAACTGTTGAATTAGACAGGGTTGTAAGAAGGATGATGCAAAGTAGTTTCGGAGTCGTACAACAGTATAAACTAGCTGACTCACCAAACGATCAGACAGTAGCTGTTCACATCAGTCATTATCTGCCGCCCTGTGTGGGTCTCTCTGTCCAAGTACAAGGGCCCACTTTGAGCCGGCCTACTGTGTGTGGGATGGGAATGTCAGGCCCGTGGCTCAGCGCAACCAGCTTCCAGCTTGTTCCCACCCAGCCACCCATACAGTACCCATCCCGCTCTGCTTTCCACCCCACATGACAGCTCTGCGGCGAGACTGTGACCGCCGTCTCCCTCCTCCCGTGAACCCAGTCTCCAGCTCAATGATAGGACACGAGCAGCGCGGCACCGCTGAGTCGCCGATGTGGAGCATGTCCACTGTATTTAAAGGCCAAAGGCCAGAGACAACTTCTTTAGTAGGCGCTTTCTTCAGTCTGTGCGAGTAAGGACAGCGGCAGGAGAAGAAGCATTCTGTACTTAATTGCTGGCAGTTCTGAAATCAAGCCAAACCATAAGGAATCGGTTACTCAATGAGGCTCTACTGCAACAACAATGATATTAAAGCTGGAGTACTCAGCCTGACTCACTTTGTCCTGAACTCCATCATATTGATTCAAGCTGGTTTTGGCCTCTCAGGATGGTGAGTGGCTTTGTTTGTTTCTCGTGATTTCCTCGCAGTTTGATTTCTTCTGTTTTTGTCGAACAGAAATTCATTGCTTTTGGCAAAGCACCGATGCTGAGCCACAGTCGTGTGGTATTTTGTTTTCTGGAGACTCGTTTTTGTATTTTTTTAGTGGTTTTACCCAGAATGTGAGAGGCATTCTGCTTCACCACAAAATATTATAAAAAGGACTGCAAATGTATTTTTAACCATCCGTCATTTCTGCTGTTATGCAGAGCACAGGCAATGAGGTCAGATGACACTTGGTGGTACAATAGTCTGCTCATACACTCCTTTAATTTGTTCGACACAAAATGAATTAAGATTGAGACATTCGACTGAAACAAGTGACCAAATGGGAGGATATCTTTGTCGCTACAGCATTTTGTAGAAACAACTTTCTGCCACAAGCTCTCAAACTATACTAATTTCATATTGCTTGTGAGTTGTCACAGCAAATATCTGATGCATTCGAAGTCAATAAGATGCACTCACCGTATTATAAAATAAAGTACTCTATCTACTTGATATTTGTGATTTCAACTTAAACAACAAACTATTTGTTTGCATTCAAAAACCTGTTTGTTCATCTGAATTATTACTCCCTTATTTCCAAAATAATATTTTTTCACCTTTTGGAAAACTATAAAAAGGTGTATTGCAGGCGTGTACTGTGGAGACTGACAAGTGACAGTCTTATTTAGACATACTGGCATTGACGCTGTGGGTGATCGAGAAAGGTATCCACTGGAAGCGGCTAGAACAGAAATATTATGTGAACGATGACATCACATTGGTTTTTGGCAGTTTTTTATTCCCTGTGTGGAAAAAATGGGGTGAAAATTACAACATCAAATACACTGTATAAAGGTTTTTATTTTGTAATTTAATTTATTACAACAAGGTTTCCTTATGTCTGTACTTGTAAATGGAAGTTCACGTTTCGCTTCATGGCAGAAGGCTTTAAACACTGGATTTTTATTCAGGGCTCATGAGTTACAGTATTTACTCTTCCCAAGTTAAAGGAAGCTATTGAGGTATATGGCCAGAATGCATGAAGGCTACTGAGCTCAGATAAGAAAACAGTAAGCATGACTAATCAGGGACAGACATGAAATGAAACATCCCTGGAAAACTGCAAGTGACAGGAACATGCGCACAATCGCACAACAACATTTAAATCCTGCTCTGCACACATGTAAAGAATAAATAACAAGTGCTTCAGTAAATCTGAAAGGCACGCCGTAGTGATTTCCCTTACACACACAAGTTACTGAGTGGTTGTTATTTTACCCGGCATGTGACATGAGGCCGAGACAGAGGCGTCCTTTGTTTGGCTTACCTACGACCGACACGTTCTCCACGGCAACCGAGTGGGGAAACCCGCAGGGCCACTCAGGTTTCAGACCAGACATGAAAAGAAATGTCCACCCCAGCAAGAAAATTAGCCAGGATCCCGTCAAAGCTGACCATCTGCTGAGGAAACTCACATGTCTGTAGCACTTGTAGCTTTTGTGCACGTGGGGGTCTTTAAACTTCAGTGCCTGCAGCTCCATAGAAATGTACAGTCTTGCTCTGAAATGGCTGGAGGGAGCAGCTTTAGCTCTTAATTGTGACAGTACATAAAACATTACAACATAACAGAGCACTGTCTGTAAGAAAAAGTCTCGGAAACACTGACAACCTGCTGTAACGTTCACTCAGAGCCTCTCGCTCTCCTCCCTCATGTGGCGTTTGCTGTCTGTGGCCACTCACAGCAAAGTGACAGTGATCACTTTCAGCGCAGTGGTCCTTAACACGGCACTTAGTGGTACACTCTAAGTGCTCAGGGCTGAATTGCTTGATTGGACAACTCATCTCCATTTGTATGGTAATCCACAGAAGAGCGCTGTAACGAGCTGGAGGCGCATGTAATGGAATCTGTTGGATCTTTGTGTCGTTGGCTGTGACCCTGAGCTCCATTACGGGGCTGATATAATTCATCTACACCTCCATTGCAATTATATCAGCCCTTGTTTTATTTGACTGTATTCTAACTGCACTGAGTGTTTAGATGTTTTTTTCCCCCAAAATAACGGAGTGCTTACTTCCAGTCTTCCTGACTTCCATGGTCCTGGCACAGTATTGGTGTAATTTCTGAATCACTGTGATGCTTTCTCTGAAAATGGCCCCGGAGGAGCCATGCCAAGACTGCGGTTAAAAGACCCCCCATCCCTCCTCCTCTCTCGCTCTCTTTTCTTCTCTGCATCTTCTTCCTCCTGCTCTCTGCCTCTGCTCTTTCTGTTTGTATCTCTTTTATGAACCTCTGTACGTATTCATCCATCTGGGTATCTGTTAATCACAGTCACTGACTCAGTCATTCGCCCACCCCCTTTAGAAAACCCCTTCTTTTTTCCTCATCCATCATCAAATAATTCCCCTCTTGCTCACAATTATGTAACCCAGGGACTTTGGGAGCAACCGAAGCAAACAGTAAAAAACAGAATTGGTGGCTCCCCTAATGCGCTGCTCTGCCCGATGCCCTCCCCTTCCCAAACTCTCCAGAATGGATCAGTTGTTCTGTCTTTGTGACATTTGGGCTCAAACACTGCGGCACTGACAAAGCAGGCCAACATGGGGGCGAATGGGTGACGTCTCATGTACCTCACACATCCTTCCGTTCTCCTGTTTAGGTTGATCGATCACACAATGCTCTGGAAGCATTTATTAAAAAGCAGGTCACCGTAGCAGAAACCTGATGATTGACACTGGGAGGATGCATGTTTGCGTGCATGAGAGAAAGAGAGATAGATCCACTTTGTAACTACTTGCTAATTATACTGCACAGTAAACATGGAATTTGTAACCACACCACTGCAAGATATCATTAACTAAAAGGATCAGAGTGTGGTATGGGCAGGAGGGCGTCTGCGGCTTCTCCCGATTGAAAATGGACTAATCTAAATGGGATACATCAATAAAACGGTGGAATAAAGTTGCGGGCACTTAAGAGCGTCAGCCTCTTTTGCTCAGGCTCAAAGTAGGGAAGAGAGTCACTGGCTGGCAGCCAGCCAATAAATTAGAAGATAAGAAATATTATTCCACTGGCACACCAGCAGCTTGCAGCTATTTAAAACAGTGAGGTTTATTGATAATTGAATTACTTGGAGGAAAAAAGACAAGACAAGAATAGAATGCTTGGAGGCGGATCAATAAGGAGATATTGTAGTGGATAATGCTGCGGAGGCAGGCAACACTGCCAGGAGGATCTGGTGTGTGTGTGTTTGTATGTGTGTGCATGTTGTATTCACAATGTAAAACGCACGTGCTTTTGACACATGTATTTCTGACATTTCTTCACATTTGACAGCATAGTAAGTGTAATACGTGTAATAAGGTGATACAGGAAAACGCTGATGCCTTCAAGTTTTTCAGCCTTGATGTTTACCTTGACCACCCTGTGTTTCAGGTGCTGAGCTGAAGTAAGATGGCCTCGGACAGAATGGCGACTCCGCAGAGCAGCTCCAGACAGAGCAGCTCGCTCTCTTCATCCCCAATGAGGCAAGTAGTAGCACCATCTGAACACAGAGCACAGGCCAGCTCAGAGGTACACACTCACAGCTGCTTCATGTGAACACTCAGAGTCCACCCAAACCACTGGACAACATACTTTTAAGCACCTGCCAAAGGTGGTGTATTGCCACGTTTTTAGTTTTACTTGCTTTTCCTTTAAGATATGAAACAGATAAGTCTTCCGACACTGCGATACAGTGAAGGGGGATTGAACTTTTATTGTCACCTTTAAACTCAGCATCAAAAGGCATGTCAACATGATGCTGTTTTTAAGGCTTAGTTTTCAATTTGCTTCTGAATTTCAAAAACTATCACCAGCAGTTTATTAGAGGCTATTAAAGATGCAAGGTTTCCCTTCCTGACAGTGGCTGTGCAGGGAGTTAAACTGAAATGAAAGTATTCATGGGTAATCCAAAGACATCACAGCAGCATTGGGATTTTTTTTCTTTGGTAAAAATAAGTTCTAGTCACATGGTTTATCGTTAATGCAAGGTGTAATACAAACAGCCTCACGCTTATGCTGGGTTGTTCGTGTTTATCTTAAAGTCGCTGCTTACTTAGCTGCTTTTCTCTGGATTCTCTGGTCACATACGTTTAGAAACACAATCACACGCAAACAATACACCAACAAAAATAGCCATGATAGCAATGAATAACCCTCCCGTTTCATGTGCAGACAGGGTGTCCAAAAATGCAGCTTACTTTGGCCCCTATCTCCTGATAATATGCTGTAATGGTGGAGGTGGTGTGAGACACGCCGGTATCACGGCAGCTCTCACAGGAACAGAGATTGAGGTTTACAGCCGTGACGGGGTCCAGTTGTATCATTGGTCTGTGGTTTTGTGATGACATGAATGTATCACAGAGATACTCGGTGACAAATGAGGCTGCGGTGGGGAAGGCAGGTGATATTTGGTTCTCGTTAGTTTGGGCAAAAACGCAACTGCATCAGCATGGCAAATTTTCAGAAGTGACTTGAGGTGCTCTTAATCAGAGAATTCTCTGCCTTCTTTGGCTAATTGTTGAAACTGTCAATGGTTATATGCAAACCAGCAAATTCACTGATTCAGTTCAGCGTGTCACAGCTGAAGTCAGTGATTACATTTAGAGAGCACTCCTCAAACTGTTAGATGCAACTCTTGGTGAAACACAGAACTAAAAACAAGATAAAAACCCATATATCTGATGAAATAATAAATAAATAAATAAAATAATAAATAAAATAAATAAAATGGGTGACTCTGTCTAATCTAAAAGGACGTGTAATGCTATTCTTATCATTGTACATGATCTCTGTTAAGAAAGCACGAAGGAGGATCTGCAGGACCTGACATATATTTAGGTGTCCTGATTCAGTGGACATCTGTATCTTTCTCAAGTGCAAGACTTTCCTTGTTTAGAAGATACTGGGCTCATATTTTTTGGGGGTGGGTAGGTGGACACCTTCCCTCATCTGCCCTGCAGCAAACTCTTTCCCACCACCCTGGTCACCTGAAGGTCCCCTCCCACTTCCTCACCTGTTCCCATGTCCACTAATGACCCCAGAAGCGCATTTACTTATTAAGTGTTCTGCCTCAAACTTTCTATGGGCCTCGTGAATTTGTTTGTGAGACGGTTACTTCTCTTAGAGTCCTGCCACCTGCTTTCTGTGAATATAGATCCGCTCGCTGTCCTTTTAGCCCCATTTGGTCTCGATGAACACCTGAGGAAACGTCATGCTCTTTAGCTGTGGAATAATCTTTTATTTTTTTTGCTGGATAGTTGCCATTTAATGCTGGACTGGTAGCATACAGTATTCTCTTGTGTCCCTGCACTACAACGCTCAGCTCACTCAAATGTCACCACAAACAGCCTCACATATATTGTATATTTAAAAGATATAGATTGGTGTGGCTTTAAATGTGACAATAGTGGAAGGTGAATTATATCTCAAAATGAATCTTCCCTCCGGAGGAAGTTTGAAGCTAAACTAAAACTCAGACTGCAAGAACTTCAGACAGTTCATGTGTATGTTAGGAACGGATGAGGCAGGTCTCCAGACTGACACCCCAGAAGCTTCAGAGGAAAATCACATCCTCACCTCCTTCATATCTGTCTTGGGAAATATTTACCGACTGATGTTTGTTGGTTCACCATTGCCAAACCAATATATGGGCCTTAGTCGGGACCTTAGATCAACAAATGAGAGGCAGTTAATAGCAGGAGGTTCAAAGGTCAAAACTTCAGTGACAATGCAAACACATATACAAACACACACTCCCTCAAACCCTGCCATGCACACGCGTGACCCGAAAACTGTTCGTAAGTGGATCTCATATTTGAGATGCACATCAGAACACAAAAATCCAGAGATTGAAACCAAAAGTCCTGAAAAATCTGTTAGACACATGTGGTTAACATGCAAAAGAACAAGTGTGCACATACCAAACATTCAGTAACTGAAGCAAAAACAGAGCAGCGCTGCTTTCACACTGTCAGCCAGTCACGAAAAGTTGTGAGAAAACCTGCCAGCTCTCCTAAACAGGACTCTGTACTATTGACCTGTCAGCTATTCACAAAGCTGTCTATGAAATATCAAATTGGCAACACACAGTTTATTTATTTAGTTTCAATTGATGTTTCACACTCCTTTTTTTCTTGTGTTTTATTAACTTGGGGCCAAAGCAAACTCATCCAAAGCTCATTGTTTGTTTTCAAACGTATACGCCTATCAGTCTTTGCATAAACTATTGGTCCTGAAAAAAGGTTTTTTTTGGAGATGCACAAGTCCAAACTCTTATCACATGGCAGTGATTTATGTCTTTGTTGTGAAATGCTAAGTGTCAGATGCTGATGCTTCTTTTTTTAAATGGGAAAAGCCTCTTCATCAGCTGCAGCGGTTGAGCGTATTTCAGTCATCGATAATAAATTTGAACATATATCTTCTGACAGCTTTGTGTTTACAAATGCTTACACAGCGTCGGGGGAAGACACGTAATGAACGCCCTTGGATATCAAATCAGTACAGCTGTCACGCTATACATACACAACCAGATGCACACACAAACACACACACACACACACACACACATGCAAACAGATCATCTCTTACTTGCTTTCTCTGTCTGCCCCTCACAGACACACTCAAACATAAATCCTATTTGTTCAGCACAATGCTCAGCAACAGCCAGTAAATCAACTGATGAAAGGAGACAAATGGCTGAATTGTATTAAAATAAATTGCAAACACAGATGGAACGCACACATGCACTCAGCTGGCAAACCTCTCCAACAAACAGACCCGGCGCTTTGCCCACATTGGCTTGTCTGGACAATCTGGGCCTCAGGTTACGGTCGCGAGGAGCCTCGGCGATTACGCTGCAGAAGGTTAACCTAGTTCCTGTGCCTGGCGTTTGTCTGTGCATTTTACCTCTTTTTTTTTTTCAGGTGATACAGATTTGCATTTTTCTGGGCCATGCAGGGATGCCGGAAGTTGCGCAAGTTGTATGTTTGCTGGTGTGAGGGGAAAGAGGATTGCGAGGCGGAGGGAAGGAAAAGGGAACGGCTAAAGCAGGAGAGACGTTTATGTCTACAGTGTGCATAAACAGGCACGTGTGAGGGCAGGAGTCAGAGAACAAAGTCCAGGTAGATTTAAGCTACCGAGGCTGAGAGAGAGAGACGGTGAACGCAGTGAGACAGACTCAGAGCGCTCTGTTTTACGTGAGTCTGGTCTTGGCTGCGCGTCAGAGGGCCGTCTGCAACATCTGGGAGTCAGATGTCTGCCCCCGTTGCCAGGACTCAACTGTACCAGTCGGCGCCCACAATATCCCTTCCACCATGCACTACTTTGGGAGGAGCACAGACTGAGAGAATTAAGGCGTGACTTACACATTCAAGAGTACCATTAGCCATGTGTTTTTACCATTTTCTTAGCTCATCTGTCAAGTCTTTACGCAGTGAGGCAGCAGAAGAAGAACGCTTAAATTTCCAGTGGTGCTGCAGCGTCTGTCTGAGAAGGTTTTGGTTTTGAAGCAGGGGAAGAATGCATCGACATCCCATTTGGTCTCTTTGTGTATATCCCTCCATATTTAATTCTCTCTGGGACAAGAGCGTCCTTGTTTCCTCCTCCAGTCGAAGCCAAAGCCACAATGGTCTGGTCCTCAAAATCTCGCAGCTCATTCTGCCCACATTTCCATTCACTGTGCCACGCTGGACTGCGGTTCTGTTGTGGTATTTGACAAAGATTTCCATTTGTTCATAAGTGACATCAGGCGTCGGACTGTGCGATGCTCATGGAAACCAGAGGGGCTCCGTCCTGCTCGCACTGCGCCGACTGACTTCCATATCAGACAACTGTGGGGAGAATTTGTTGATCTGAATGGAGTCACATGCAAAACAGGAATAATAGTCATTCAGCAGTGGACAGTTTAAGACACTGTTTTAAGACCATCTGAGGGCTCCTTTTTGGCACATATTTGTGATATGGGTAGTTTAAGCTGCAGAACCGGTACTTTTCCTATCACAATCATAACAATTGAAAAGTTATTGTGTAGTGGACACGTGATGTGAAGATCACATTTGTCCAAACATGAACAAGACGGTGCCACATATATGACATTTTCATTTGCATCCTTAATTGAACAAATGAGCCAAACATCCAAGGTTTGTTTACAGGAATGAACATTAAGAGAAAATTTTAGAAGCAGTTAAAAAAATCAGGTAAAAAGTGAAAGCTGAAGATTTATGAGCATGCAAGGGGAAAACAACATGATTAAGTTAGGTTTTGGGTGTTAGTTTAAGCCTCAGCGTTCACAGAAATGGAGACATGGGCTCGCACAGTCACTGTGTACAACAATAATCAACAGGTAACATTCATATGGTCGATAATTGTGGCAAATGAGAATGCACTCCAGCGGTCAAACATACATTAAAGGGAATCATTAAGGTTGATCTATTTATAGACCTAACTGGAACATTTCCTGTCTAAACCTTATTGTGGTCATGTATGCCATGGGAATAAACACATAGGAGATATGTTTTCACGAGTCAGATAAAAAGAGTTAAATGAATGACTCACACTTTGATCGCTGAAATGATTTAATTAGGGATGCAGCAAATTAGCGATTATTCTGCTGATTATCTTCTCAATTAATTGATTAATCTTTTGCCCTATAAAATGTCAGAAAATAATGAACAATAACTGTAAAAAAAATCCTACAGCTAGAGGGGATGCCATCTAATTGCTTGTTTTGTCCGACGCTGTCAGTTTACTGTCCCAGGGAGAAGACAGCAGAAAATTCTCAGAAATCAGAAGCTGGAACCAAGTCATGTTTGGCATTTTTACTTGGAAGATGACTAATGGAGTTGGTGTGCTGTCAACATAGGTGCTCAATGTAAAACCTTCCCATTTTCGTGTGTGTGTTCCTCCACACAAACACTTTGAACATGATCATTTCACACGCTTTCATTAAAGCGGACTGACTGAGCCACACAGAGCGTCTTCACTTTAATTAAAAACATTAGTGGGATCCTTTTCTTCCAGTCAACAGCAGGGTGGCATGACGTGTAGGGAAACCATTCATCAAGCGCCCGGCCGAGGGAGGCACACATTACTCAGCCTGCGCTCACGGTCTATGAAGTGTTGTATGTAGTACTTGAATCACTTCCAGCCTGTAGGGATATGTAAAACAAGCCTAGTAATGGGCAACCACCCCAGGAGAACAAACTAGTTCCTTCTGTCCAATAACTGTTGTACCTGAGTGACAACAGGTGCTCCACGTCTTGGTTTCAAACCTCACCATCTGCACGCTGCGACCTCACCCGCCACGTTCATGCAAAGCCATGGCGGTCACTGCGGTATAGAGCCCATTCGTGTTGTCATTTATTTTCATTATCCCCTATGATGCGATTAGCCGATGACCTAAATGCAGCACGTGTGACAAGCTTAATGCCCACAGTGTGTTTTCCTGTGGATGTTGTTGTTGTTTTTAGTCTGAAAAAAAACTGACTCACACCCTGTGCAGAGGGACTCTGTAAGATGTTTCGTATTTCTGCTGCATCAAGCGATGCTTTTGTGTTTTTCCTCTTTTCGCTCCGCAAGGGTTTTCCCTCAGCAAAGACTGGCTGTCATATGGGTTTCTTTGACAGTGTGCTGGGTTGCTGTAAGATTCATCCAGTGTGAAAGATTCAGATCAGATTCAGATTCAGGTATCCTTTATTAGTCCCACAGTGGGGAAATTTACAGCGTAACAGCAGCGTAGCGTAACGTAGCATAGACCTGTTTGGGTGTGAAATGGTGTAGTCATTTTACAGATGATGAAACAAATCCAAAAGAAAAATAAGTAAATTTGACATTCAGGTGACCATCAGTGTTTGCTTGCCACAAAAAGGACTTTCTTGGTTGGGAAAGGAAATGCAGATTGCCTGTTGGTTGGTCATTCGGTATGAAAACAATGAATTAGTCCCATGAGGTCCAAAAACACTCCTGCAATTTGAGCTTAGCGTTACAGGTGCTGCCAAAGAAACAAGACAAAAATTAAACCTGAATGTCATTTAACTAATGTATACTAGCTTAGCCACAACTCTCAAACCATAAAGGCAGACCAGCACAGGCCTCTCTCTCAGGAGTTGGACTCATACGATTACAGTGCCGAGCTGTCGGCGCAGCAGCCTCTCAGTGACTCACCCAGGCAGAACAACTCCAAACACTCTGAAGCCCATGAAAAGTTGAAAAAGTGAATCATCTAAGAGCTCAAGTTATCATTGTGTACTTGAAGTTCTTACGTCAATCTTTACAGGATTCAACATCTATTGATGCCGATTCTGTATGAAAATGATGTAACTCTGCCTGTTGATCTTCCTGGTTTATTAAATGTCAATTTAACTCACCATAACTTCTGCTTCAGACTAATTAAATTCATTTTTATTCATTTTATTTTTAGGACCAAACCAACAATATGTTAGAACTTCTCTCAAAACTTCCAATGATCCCTCTCATGTCAAAGGGGCTCAAAGTTCCTACACACCATAAATATTTATTGACAGCTGTGAAAGAGCCACAGACTCCTTCTTTGTTTCAAATAGTGACCCAAGCATTACCAGTACATCCAGTTCACATTTGTTTAGACTGGATTGAATCTAAATTCCCCTCACAATAATGAAGTATGTCTTTCTACAACCTAAGTTACATCTACAACATTGATGCACACACAGAGAATTGAATAGGGCTCTGATACAGAAAACACAAACCTTGCAGGAGCATGTTAAAAAACAAAATCAGAAATATCTCCTTTAACCAGCTCCTCCTCCTCCGTCTCTGCTGCTGCCGCCGATGCTCGGCAGCCACCAGCAGATGACAGGGAGCAATGCTTCATCTCCGCAGGATCCCTGTCTGGGATAATAGAGCTGCTGTCGCCTGACCCTCTCTTGGCCCCGCATGTAAATATTTGTCATTCCCTACGAGCTGAAGTGCACCGCTTCCCCTCCTTTGGAAAACAAGCCTATTATTATCATCTTTTTTTCCCCTCGCGGTGAGGGAAGGTTTTGTGGCTTGATGGGCGTGTAAATCAAGAGAGGTTCATCCTTATGTGATGCTGTTATATAACCACGGAAACCGGTTTGAAATAGCCACATCAGATCTGCTACGAACAGGATGTTGTGTATTTTTGTATATTTGTGATTGATTTGATTGGTTTATGAATCTTTAAACTCAAAAGAGTGTCACTCGGAGGAACTATAAGTTATACCTTTAACAGACATTTAATCAAATCTGGACCTGTTCTCCATTTCTTAGTCATCCAGTTTGGTCTTTCAAAACACTGTATAGGTTAATTGGGTAAAATGTTTAGGAAAATGAGACCAATTAAGGATTGAGAGCTTGTTCTATCTCCTCTTCAGCTGAGGCATTGCCCGATGATCAGACTCTTTGTGGCTAATTCATCTCTCTTAGTTTGACTCACTGTGTTATTCATGATTTATCTCCAAAAAGAGACATTTGGAGAACTGGAGTGTTTTTTAAGGGCTTTTCAAATATGAGAAAAAAAACAGAGGCAGGGCCCAGTAGTATTTTATCAGCAGGGAACATTTAGGAGATATTAATTTCTTTAATCGTTCAGATTTAAACCAAAACTCATCTCTCATCCATTTTCAGAAGTCACGATGATCACTATGAAGCCATTTACCGCACTTAGCAGAACAAGCTCCATATTAATGATTCCTACTCTAACGCGGCACAGTTATTTATTCTACTCTACATTTACCGCTAATTACATCTGCATCCTTTTCCAAATGAATGGAGATTTATTTGCCGGAGAGAGTTTGAGCATCCTCACTCTGCAACCTACAGACTTGACGACTTTTTCATTGTCATTCCGCCTCCTCAGCTGACAGATGAGTGACTGAATGTGTCATTTTTATATATATATATATACAGCATGTGTATTTGTGTGTGTCTTTCTGTGTGGGTGTGTGTATGTACGCTACATTCCCAACATTTCTGGAAAATCACCTCTAACAGATACAGTTGTGATGTAAACGCGTATTCTCCTGAATTCTTCTCACATGCTGGATAATAAAACTGGTTTCTAATTTCCTCCTAGTGCTCCACCCTTTATTTCTCTTTCTTCTGGTAGAAATGGCCGTTTGGGATGGGCGGTTAATGTTCATGTCTTCTCGTGCCAGCTGTTAGTTTATCTTTTAGCTCACTTTTTAATGAGACCTTGCTCTGACCTTAACAAAAATCCACATTGATTTTCTTCAGTAAACAGCTGCCTAATGTGATGTTTGATAATGGATTACATTTGATTGGAGTTGTGGCTTTCCAGTGATTCAGTCGTGTATAATCACCTCAGGCTACAAGCTGAAACCCAATACCTGGTATGACGTTGGCTGTTGCCGGTCAATGACAAATCTTTGTTTTGATTGCACACACAACCACAATGCCTTTTAAACCAGATCAACCAGTGGTCAATACTGACACAAATTCCCGATGTCTCCAGCGAGCTGCCATTTCATACAAGACGCAGACAATACCCAGAAAGCCAAGAGGGAAAATATCGAGGGCTGTTAGAGACCCGCTCCTGTGTGTTGACTCAAAGCAGAGGTGGCTGTTGTTGCCATCGACTCGTCCTCTTTTCAGGCACCTTTGACCCACTGGGTGCAGGACTCCGGCTCGCCTCCTTAAGTCTGTGTTCATTAGGGTCAGTGCTGGGGGAGACTGAAGTGGGGAGGAGTGTTTGCTCGGCGCAGCCTGTTGTTAAAGCCGCTGAGGGAGGATGACGTGCTAAACAAGCAGGTGTAGAAACCAGCAGTTAGCGGTGGATAATTAACCCTGGGTGCACATCATTGATTTTAGGAATGCTGTGGTGGTTTGATGCTGTAGTTTTCAGTTGACGTTATGTTGCGTGGCATAGATAGAATTTTATTTTAGAGAGGAGGCGTGTGGCTTTTATTTTCACGTATGAGAGCTCAAATGGTTTTCATTTTCATTTTAATTTCTTGGTTTAATTTTACTCGGACACTTAACTGCATACCTATTTTGTTTCATTTGACTCATTTTTACAGTGCAGTATGGTTTATTTTGGCATGAAACTAACAACTAATCTCAATCAGTATGTTTATAATTGTTACACCTGTCAAACATTACAATTGAGCATTAAATACACAGATGTAGTTTGCATTGATAATAATTGCAGATTTGCCACTAAAAACATATTTTTTTCTTTCAACAATGAATCCTTGTCTTGCTCTTGCATGAAAAAGGTGATTACAATCATGCAAACTCCTCAAATGCAGGATATCTCCCCCATTATTTAGTTTCAACACACTAAACCAAAACTATATTTTCTTAACAAAGGAAGGCTTAACTGGAAGAAGAGAGGGTGACGTAAAGAGATCACAGCCAGTTTAAATGATCAATCACTGTCAGAGTCTGAATTTATGAGTAATTTCATTAAGCATGATATTTCTTGTGGTGGAGACAGAGCCGATTAAGGTTTTCTCATATAAATCAGGCCTGGCTTTAGGCAGCATGCTGGTCAGCACAAATTACTTCCCGGATCTTAGACAATACTGTCCTCAACAAAGAGCTCCTGTGTGATACTGAGTACATTCATTACACAAACGTGATTCTGTTCAGTAATTTGTACTTTTCATTTTTATATCAATAATAAGCAACCGAAGAGTCAATTTATGTTGATTTTCTGTTCACTATCAGAAAATCTATTCAGAAGCAGGCAACTGAACTTCCTCTGCAAACACCACTCTGTAGAGGTGAATGAACTCTAGTCTCTGCTGCTTTCCTTTTATCTGCACAAAATATTTACTGTACTGTACAATCCATAAAAATCCAATTTATCTATCTCTATCTATCTAATCCACATTTCTGGTCTGTATCTCCAATCTCCAAAGCGCTCGGACTAGTCTGATTTTCACTGTTCCTTTCCTCCACAGTACCCGCATGCAGTCTCTCCAGGTCGACTCGGTCCAGCGTTGGATGGAGGACCTCCGCCACATGACGGAGGTAGAGTGTATGTGTGTCCTACAGGCCAAACCCATCGGGGTGGAGGAAGACGCCCAGCAGGGAGAGCTCATCGTGGCCTCCGGGGTCGGCATAGGGGACCACGTGGCCAGGAACAACCTGCAGACGCTCCTCCGCCGAGCCCTGGTGGTCAGCACGGAGCTCGGCAAGATGTTCCAGCGGCTGGAGAAAGGACGCTGGCAGAGAGTCCACAGCACCGCCGTGAGGGCCAACTGCCACGTGCGCTCACTGGTGCATGAGTACAGTGCCGCCCGAAGCACGCCACCTGAGATGCAGAAGGTGACTTAAAAGCTTGCAAAGACGCCAGACTGGCTTCACATTGTTCACAAGTTTTGATAGGAGACATTTTCCTGCTGTGAAATAACAAATGTAGAATGAGACCGCTACAGTAAAAGGAGTTTCTGTTAACTTTCTATATGTTTTATATCTTCACATTAATGCAATTAAAAAGTTGGAATCATATCTCCAGTACAATTATCCAGGCGTCATCCTGATAGTTTCCCACATGCACAGGCCCTTTATTATCAGTCATAAGGGAATATTTAGAAATATATATAATATATTTAAAGACTAAATGCTAAATCAATACTAAAGCAATCAGATCCTCACAGATATATAATGAAAAGACCACAAGAGGCCATAAGTTAATGAAAAGACAGCAGACAAACTTATTGTAAAAGGCTAATTGGGATGTTCCTATACTATTTCATGAATATCACTTTTCCCTTTGACTCAAAAGAGATCACAATTCTTTTTTGAAAAAGAAAACTAATTGCAGCACAATTAACAAACCTAAATAATATACTTCTTAAAAAATCTGTCACAGACAGAAAATGCAGCAGAGTTGTGCTGCTCAGTAGACTGGCAATTCAGTTTACAGAAATGTGCAGTTTTCTACTCAATACTAAGTGCCTTTGAACATTGCATGTGGAATACTCATCAAATTTAAAGCAGGGAAATGCATATTGAATAAACTCTGATACGGTGCTATTTATTGTCATGTGAGTTTCTTCTCATCGCACCACAATGTGTTTTATTGCAGTATGAGAAATCTCTGCTGGAAAAGTGTATGGAGCTGACCAATATTACAGAGAGGTAAAACTCCATGTAGCTAATTGACGATCACAATGAATAAGTAAAAGTTGGTTTTATGTAGAAGATAATCCAAAATGCTCTTTTACGTACAGGTGCCTTCACACAGATGATGAGTTCTTCCTGAAGTCCATGAGGGAGGCCATCCATGAGATCCTCACAGATGTCAGTGACTCCTTCAGCAACATGATCGACATGGCGTTAGCAAATGAGATCCGGGTATGCAACCTAATCATAACCCCCAAGCACTGAAACTTTCCCAATGTATTCCTTCACTATTTCTATGGAAACAACATGGAGGTTAAGCCCATGTAAAGCCCTTTTTTCTGTGTGACCAATTTGAGGTCCATTCGTTTGGCACATAATGGTAATGTGGCCCCAACATTAAGATTTAAAGTGATGCACAGTGAAAATCATCCTGTAAGGATCATCTGAAAGATACTGGAGAGATGATTACACCAAAAACAACAAATCCCCTTTAAGTAATCATTCAGCTATCGTCACTGTCTGTCATAGGAAATATCAAATGCCCTTCTTTGCAGGTCCTGGTCAAGCAAATTGACTCATCTGACAACATCCACACCATCGGCAGTGCCATTAGCAACCTGTTGTCCCTCACCCAGGATGGACCTCAGCTCTGCAGCATCATTGCCAAGGTACTGTTTGGGTGGTGCTTCCTTCCAAGAACGGGAGCATCAACTGTCTCTCATGAACCCGTCTCTGCTCATGCATGTGGTTGCTCAAAAAGTCTGCGAAATCTCAGATCCTGACATCAGTGAGAAGTCAGCCACATGAAGTATTACATTCTTAGGTCTGCAATTTTCCCAACCGCTCTTTGGCAGTGACATCTGATATTGGACCCCCATCCCTTGCATCATTCTACACACTTGTGTGTTACGATCAGGCCGCTTTGCCAGTGCTCATCAACCAGACCAGCAGATCTGCAGCTATCTTTTCATACATGCCTCTAAAAAGCCATTTAACTGTGAGATAAGACAAGACACACCAGACAGCAAGACTCAATTGGACATTAGGTAGCCTCCAGGATACTCTTGATAAGGCTCTTCCTGATTGCCCCTCCCCTTCCCCACCCATACATACACACACACACACAGAATAACACACACTCCTCCTTCACTGCCAGATTGTCAGATCAATACTGTCAGCTCCCATTAGTGAGCACTGATCACAAATGCAGGTTGCTCAACCATCTTTACTTTGCAGTCCGCTCCACCTTACTTAACTCCCTCTGTAGCGTCGCTGGCCGAGCCCTCAGAGACGTGTCAGAAGGAAAACCTGCCTGCCAATGCCTGCTAATGAATACCCTTAACAAAACATCCCCCACCTGCCACCTGAATTAATTAGCTTGCACCAGTCTGTCTATCACACTGTTCACATGCTTTACAGCAGCGCATACCTCCTGGCTCATATCCGAGCATCATTATCATTTTCCGCAGTCTGCTGACTTCACTCACAAACTCTTTTTTTGATATAACTGCAATCAGCCATTGAAATATTTTGGGTTAAGGACCTGATATGATCTGATAATGGATCTCTTTTCAATTGTTTATGCCAATAGACAGTGTTTAGTGAGTCATGTGCAGTGTGGAGAGGTGAAGGGAGGTATGTTAAATGTGTGGTAGTGAAGCAGACAGCATGTTAAACAGAGCTGAATCACTGTGGGTGAATCCAGAACAGGGTTAAATAGATTTGTATGTTTAATTTGCTAGGAGCATCAGACCGGGTTCAACAATGCTGGGTAGAAAAATAGATACAAGCCAGTTTAAAGAAGTGGACTATTGCGAGGTAATTAGGTGTTAGCTTGTAGTTTACATTCATCTACCTCGTGTGATGGCAATAGCAAATTGTTCTGCTTGTCATTTCCTGCAAAAGGCATCAGCTCCTGTAGCAAAGGTTGTTGTTACCAGTATTTTCACCATGAAGTCTGCAGATTTGTCTGTCTGCGGTTTTGTGCTAAATTTATAACACGCAGTGGATTTCTGTGAGACTGAACCAAAGCTGAACCAGAGAACAGTGCTTTAAAAAACAGTGGAAACTTGCAGTATTTGAGTAGAAAATAAGTATCTCTTTTCATATACAAGTACTAAATTTATCAAAATTTAATAGAAAATATTGATTAGGGCAGTTTTTTAAAGAAATAGAGCCGATTAGTTTTAAAATGATTGTGACAGATGAGTGAGATTGTCTATTTGAAACTTTCTGTGTGAGCTCGTGGATGAGTTGTTTAATTTGTTTGCGCAGATTAAATTCAGTGAATGCACAAACAGTGCAGTGGAAATCCACATTTTGGAGGCATCTTCTGAGCCTCATAATCACAAACGTGACTGTTTTGTCACGGCTCAGTAATACCCATGTGACATACGAGGCGGGTCTGAACGAATCATGCAAATTATTGTAAAACGTCCGCCATGTCTGCTTCTATCTGATGACCCTCTCATAATGTTAGTATATAGTATAGTATTTGGTCCAAAATTCGCATGTCTCTGGACTCAGGGAGGTAACAGAAGCACCAACAAGCACTTTGAGAACTCCACGCCACACAGAAAAGACCAGGGCTGAGTTTACTGAAAAGAAAAATGTTATATGAGCTGACAGTGTTTAATACCGGCCGTGTGCCACCTCATAAATCAGACAGCAGCTGGAATATTAGAGGGAAACTGTGTCATGATGTGCAACAGAGTTTGCTGTCTCAGTATTTACCTACTGCCTTGATGGATACTGATCTAAATGTGTCTACGTTGGCAGGCTCCTCGTGTGCGTGTCCTTGGTCTTCTCGCAGTGGAGGCTTTGCAGGGTGTGCAAGCATGACGTGGCAATAACTTAGGCCTGGTGAGAGGCAGTGTGTCATCAAAACTACGTGGGTAGGGAGGACAGAGGCATTCAGAAATGCATTACGACAGATGAAGAAGTTCACTTAATGTCTGTGTTAAGATTACTGCACAGAGGCAAGGGATAATATTTGTTCCTGGCCTTATTTGGACGAAGATGAGGCATTTTTCTAATATAAAGTCTAACAAGAATAATGATTTTGATTTGTCTGCCAACCTTTTGTTGAACGCAATGAGGTCCTTGAGAAGTTGATTACATTTTTACTCGCAAACTTTAAGGTTGCGAGTAAAACTGCTGGCAGCCTCTTGCAACTCAGGAAACTGCAGACATTATGTGAGCGAGCACAACAGACCAGAGCACAGAGTTCAGTTCACAAAACTGTGAGATGGAAAGAAATTACACGCTGTGTAGGCCCGTACATGCAAGCACACGGCTAGAGAGGCATTTTTAGACAAGAAGTCAAGTTTCACATGATGATGTTAGCGCAGCCAGTACCAAAAAGCATGAGTGTGAGAATAAATGCATTCTACGGGCTTCATTGAAGGAACGGGGATGAAGTCAGTGGAAATAATGGAGCTGCAAGTTGTTTGATGGGGAACGACCAACAAGCCCAACGAGCTGTGACAAGCAGGAGAAAGTCTGTAAAGATGCAACAAACAGAAACCGACTCCTCTACTACATAGTGATGACTGCCTGAATAAAACTGTCTGGCAGTCACCTGGAGATGTTTTTTCTTACTCTGATTAATTTTTTTTATTTTCAGTGAATGCACATTTCAAAACATGCAGAGGTCTTATTGTATAAAACTTCTTCACAGTGTCTCATTTATTGTTAATTTGTTAAATAATAAACAAATCAGGTAGAGGAACACACCTCACAGAAGCCATATATACATAAATACTAGTGCCATGCTGTTTGCCATGCTGTTTGACACAGCAGTGCTTTTGGCTAAAAACTAACTTCAGCGCACTGACATACCCCCAATCAGTGTGCTAACATGCTGGTGTTAAGTATATACCACGTTCACCATTTTTAGTTTAACCTTTTTACATCCAAAATATGCGCACCAAACCTCATTACATTCCATCCAATTGTTTTTTAAGATATTCCACCAAAAGCCGAACACATGGAAATCTACAATATCCATTCGCGGCATTTAGCAAACCAAGCTCAGTCAAACTTTTACTCTCAAAGTACGGCAAAGAACTAAAGCTAAAAAGTCTCCACAGACCCACCCTTTTTTTTCTGAGCGGTAAAGCAACATTTGCGTCACAGAAAAACAACAGGATCAACAGCCTCTCCACCACAGCCTGAAAACAGCTCGAATCAGCCTGCGAGCCTCTCGGAATTTCAAAAGGTTTACTGAAAAACTATCTGTCGGTGGTTGCAGTTCTTCCAGGTATGACGGAACAATATTGCGTAGGCAGCGAACGGGGAAGAGCGGTCAGGCTGGAGGGCAGGATGATTATTCACTCCAAGTCCCCGCAGCATGGCCTTTGCAGCATATGAGACATGTCACCCCAGTATAATGGCCTTATTAGGATAATGGTGGTAGTTGCAGGCTTCATCTTCCTACAGGTAATTCTATCTATCTGCACGCTGAATAGAATTCAATACCTGCAAGTGTTTTTTTTTTTGTTGTCAGAGGGGTGCTTTAGTGTAGACATAGAGCCAATGCAGGAGCTATTTTTGTTTGTTTACACCAAGCATAATCCAACAGAAATTGCTCCGCTATTACGGCTAGCAAATCATGTTTTTTTCTGCTCAGTGTTTTCCATTCATGAAATATGTATATTTTTTTATCTGACGTGATAAAAAAAAGTGAGGGCTGTTCTGTGGTTGGCAGGCTCGCTGAGTAAAAGTGGCCAAGTCCATTGGTCATTTCAGGTCTCCAGGACATTTTAAAACCAGCCTATCACAGTCTAGCTAGGAGAAATTTGATCCATCATTTTGCACAATCATGCGTGCTTCAAGGCAAGAGCTGATTACGACGTGTGATGTGTGATTTGGTGGTACAAGGCCCGATGGCAGGGCTATGGAGGCCCATGAGGAGCTGCGCTCACACTGACAGTTGTTATCTAAACCCAAACCACCTTTTTGTCCCACATTTACTCAATAAGGCAGAAAACCTACAAAGAACAACTTTCACCCAACACGGTGTTCACTAGACAAATAAACAAAACAAAAATATTCATATGAGAACACACTTAGAATAGATCACCTTATGGTGTTGCTGGGCTGTCTTAATGGAAAAATACTTCCATACTTTTTCTGCTTATAAGCATTTTGTTAAGTATTTGTCATTCTACTGTCTTTACATTTACAGCACATGAATGTGCAACCTTGTATGATAGAAATGAAGCTTATATATTTCTAAGTTGTTTTTTGAGTTAGATGTAATTTCTATCTTGATTATACAGATAACATTTTTCTGAAGAAAGTGCTACATTTATCCTCCACTCAAGGTGGATGATGGAAGCACAAGGTGTGAAACATTGACTCCAGAGACAAATGAAACTCAAAGTGACTCCAAATGATATAAATGAAAGCAACTGCAAGTCCATCATAGTTCATTATAGACTGGAATGACTGGAGTGACATCACTGAAGATACATTAGGCGCTGTAGACCTTTTGTGAGGCATGAGCATAAAGTTACCTCGTCTTCTTCGACAGGAAGGGGCTGTGGTGGCCTTGTTTAAGATATGCAGACAGGACCGCTTCAGGGACCTCTACGCTCATGCTCTGAGAACGGTGGCCTCCATCTGCTGTGTGGAGGAAGGAATCAACCAGCTGGACAAAGTAAGTCTCTCTCTCGCTCACATATATGCACACACAGACACACCGC
Source organism: Terapon puta (assembly GCA_028564955.1). Lineage (NCBI taxonomy): Eukaryota > Metazoa > Chordata > Actinopteri > Centrarchiformes > Terapontidae > Terapon > Terapon puta. Next base: position 6,155,096 of record JAOXYL010000090.1, on the reverse strand, counting down.
CACACACACACACACAATACAAATGAGGAAATGTTGAAATAAAAGCCATTCATTAATCTTACATTATACAAAGGAAGGACATAAACAAAAGTCATGATCATGATGATAATGGTTGATGGTCTTAAAATGTGTTTTACAGAACTGATCATTTATTTGTGACAATAAAGGTACATTTTCATCTGTATTTCATGGACAGAAGCAAAAAAAAAAAAAAAAAAAGAGGAAAATAATACCATAGCACTTATCCAGATGTTCTTCTAATGGAAAATGGATGTGTCTAATAGACAAAGAAAGAAACGAGATGATATTAGTCTCAAGTAAGCACAATACTTCCAGTAAATGTCTTTGGCTCCCTCCAGTTCAGACGGATTATGTTTACACTGATCAGCTGAAGCTGTAGCTCCTCTTCCAAGCAGCACAGTAGAGTCTGTCTACTGCATTACAAACTCAGCCATGCTCTCTCTTCCCATGTTATGACTGAGAGCCTAGTTTATTTTTACAGGTGAATGTGTGCCAACAATGGCAGCAGGACGAGGAGGAGGTGCCTCGGCCGCACGGAAACAATGTGTGTGATCGAGGAGGTGACGGATCAACAGTAAAATGAACAGCTTAGGACTTTCTTTACAAGCCAATGAAATCATTCGTCACTGTAGCAGGTTGTCCTTTAAATGTGATTTAAAATGATCTATGCATTTTTTCAATTTATAATACCTGGTATATTACACTTTTGACATGATAAAACTGGTGTAAGTAATTAGCTAAATTAAAACCATGTTTCCTAAACACCCCATTGATTATTGTTGGAGGTGATTATACCCTCTGTTATTAGCAGACTCAATTTGAAAATGCAGTGTTGAAACTGGCAGTGAGTGCCAATCTTAACTGTGTCTTTGTTTATGCCTCATTATGAATAATTGATGATGCGTGTTGCAAAATGACTTTTTTTGAGGTTATAGTTGACACACACAGCCTCTGTAGCTGTAGTGTTACTTTTTTGGGAAACTTTAAACTGCTCTAGCTGAATTCTCTGGCTTTCTATTTACTTGATTGAATTTTCATGAATGAGTTCACAGAGTGCAGCTAAGTCAGGGCAGGGGAACCGCTGAGAATAATTTTAGGATAGGAGACAGCGAGAGAATAAGCATAATATTTGTTATAGGTTGGGTTTGTGGGTTTTTTTTTCCTGATGATATAGGTATAGACTATAAGATGAGTCATAATTTACATTAGTTTAAAGAGATGAGATGTTTATGTGGGACCTTATGACCGCTGAGGTCGAATATTTCATACCCGAATAACAATAATAATTAGAAGGTGAGCAGGAAGAGAGGGAAAGCATCCCTCTTTGTTTGTCCTTGTTTGTTCTCTTTCGAGACTTCAACCAAAATAAACAACAGACGCACCTGTGTCAAGCGAGCATTTACAGAAAAACAAATGTAACCTGATTCCGGCGAATAATGATGCCACAGCGGCGTCTGTGTTCACTTATGGAGCAGCTGGGACAGCGTTAATCATCCGAGTGTGAAAACTCTTTAACAGGAACCAAAGTCCGCCCCAGATTAGCAGCTTCGTCCCGGGAGGGAGGCTGTCAGGCAAGCCTACGCTACCAACCGCTCACCAGCGAGCGCTCAGGCTTGAGAAACACAACTGTCACCGTTGAAGGGTGATCGAGAAAAGGGGCCGGTATGCATCTGCACTGCTCAGTGGTGGATATACTATATACTTCTTAATCCCCAACTGGAACATTATGTTATCACAACATGGTGAATGAGCTATTGATTATGAGCAGAACTGCCCGATGTGACAGAAAAAACTTCCACGTGTAGAGGATTCCTGACGGCAATATTGTGTCACGGTCAAAAGTTTTTATGTGAAAAGCTTCATCAAAGTACACTGTGAGGGATTCATTTCACCCAACAGTTATGAAAATCTAAAGTAAAATTATAGGAGAAGAGGCCCCGAAAAGGCAACACACGCATGTTACGTCATATGCCGTAGTACACTCCATGTCTTGTACAGGCAGATGAAGGAGAACATCTACAGTAGCCTGGATGATAAAAACTGCTGGAACGTCCACATGTGATGGCAGCGAGCGCCGATGTGCGTCAATCTGTGATGGTGCTTGCTGGTGTGTGTCACTCAGTGTCATGTTTTAGTTCCCTTAAGCACCCTTATATGATGCATTATTGCTGTCGGCTAAGTATTCATGTAGTTTCATGTCTTTATGACTTTTGCGTTTGAAATGCAGAACTACAGTTCAGTTTTAATACTAGAATGCTTGATGTTATCAAGCAGAAACTTTGAATGAGCACACACTGCAAACTTTGTCATGACTCTTAAAAATGTATTTAAAAGTTATTTGGCGTATCTCTGCGAACAAACTGAATGAGATACATCCGGTGTACGATAAATGAAGAGTTGGGGAATATCCTATTTTAGGGAGGAGGAGAAGGAGGAGGAGGTGTGGGTTGGGACGGTGGGGAAATGGAGCGGGGGGGGGGGGCGGTAGCTGAACGGGGGTGTCGAGAGTGGATTGTTCCACGTCAGTGCGTCGCGCTGGCACAGTGCTGCTGACGTCCATAGAGACAAAAATAGGGAAGTGCCCTGTGAAGCTCAGCGCGCCGATGCTCGTCAGCAGATAAGAATGACAGGTGTGGCTGGCTGAGAGCTGACGGTTTGCTTCACTCTGGATGCTTTTCTGTAAACTTTAGTTTTCAGGAGTGTCGGCTGATGCTGGCTGAGCATCAAAATCTATAATTTGCTCTTTGGCTAAATTATAGAAGTAATAACTGTGATTCAAAAGTGACTGTAATGGAGACACAAAGGGTGTTTGATGAATCAGGATGTTCACACACAAGGTGTCCGTGGGAGCTCCGGAAACCATAATCCTGTGGTTTATATTGATGAATTATAATTGATAGTGTGGGTGATTTCCAGTGTGCGCAGACACGTACACATGTGAAAGACTTGATAAGAACCAACCAAAGATGCCAACAGATGCAGAGTAGCAATCAAGCGGCTGTAGAGAAGTTTGTATGAACTGTACAATACTGCCCCCAAGTGGATGTAGATCTGTTCTACAGCTCAGTTATTTCCTGAGGCACATCCATCCATCCATTTTCTGCACCGCTTATCCTGTCCCACAGGGTTGTGGGGGGGCTGCTGGAGCCTATCCCAGCTGCCATTGGGAGGTACAGCCCTGGACTGGTCGCCAGTCAGTCATAGGGTTTCACAGACAAATACACATACACACACAGGCAAACCCAAACCCAAAGATGAGATGTATATGACCTCATACCCCTGTCCAAACTTTCCTTTAAACAGAGGAGGATTTTCCTGCTCTTTTATAAGTCTGAGCTTCTTTCCAAACCCGATGATGCGCACACGCTGGGTCGGTGCCAGCCAGATATACAAGAGTTTCTCAGTGGCACATTCATCCTGAAGGAGGCCATTAAATCGGAGTGGTGTGTTTTAATTGTGAAGGCTTAATGGGAAGAGCTGCAAGTTCTGGCCAAGCTGACACGTAACCATCTGTCTGGAAGGCCCGGTGATGCTGCAGGTGTTTTGTCAGCGCTGCAGTGCTGAGATGAAATCACCTCAACTCATTTTGTCATTTTAGTTTTAGTTAATTTGTCAAGAGTTTATTTGACATTACAAAAGGGAATACATGAAATCACACACAACTGCAAGAGTGTCAAGTGACACGGTAAAATCCAAAATTTGTTTCTTGTGTAAAAAGTTAAAGATACAGGCATCAATGATAAATGAATATTATCATACAGTACTATCAGCAAGGGTATCACTGGGTCTTTAAAAAGCCTTAAAAAGCATCAAACTGAATTTCATAAAGTGTACAGATACTCTGATTAAAAATGCAAAAAAGTAAATACATATACAATATTTTCTCTGTGTGTTTGCCTGAAGTCACGAAACAAATTCAATACAAATGACATACAGATTTTAAATAATACGTGCACTGTGTGTTGGGTAATGTGAAGGTGGATGGGATCCTGTGCCTGGCGGACATCTTGACTGATGAAAGCAGCGTGGAGGCAGCCAGGGCCGAGGCAGCGGCAGTCGTGGCTCAGATCACTTCCCCTCACCACACGTCCACGCAGCACCTCGCCAGCTTCCTGGAGAGCATGCACGACATCGTCACCGCGCTCATCAGTGAGTGGATGCGATACTGATCATGTGACTCTGTGACCTGTGAGGAACTTACCAAGGCCCGTTTTGAGATAAAGGATTTGTTAATGGGTTGAAAAAATATCTCCAGAGTTTCACACAAAGAGGAAAGTAAAAATATAGAATTAATCTTTCTTATTTAATTGAAAAATTCCCTCAATGAAGTTCCCTTTTTTTCCCCCAATAGTACACAATACGCATTTTGGTAAATAAGACTAAATGTAAATATAACATAACTGTTAACAGGAAACTCTTAACTTGGCCTAAGATCAGTGAGGGTTTTAGTGTGGGGATTATTTTAGTTTAGTGTATACTTACAGAGCTTCAGGGTGGGCATTTTAAATATCCTTGCAATAGATATTGTATAGTATAAAAAGTATAATAAATTTATATTCTATTATTGTGCTGTTTCATGACCAGTAACACAGCCAGTATTTGGTGCATATTTTTTATGCTATATTTTCAAACTGCAGGCTAAAGTAAATTATTTTCAGTGTAGCTCTAAACATAAAGACATGATTTTGAGGTAAAGTTTTGACCTTGTGTTTCTGAAGCACTATTGCATCATCAAGCCTTCGTACATCATGTGGAAGAGTGTTCTTGTACGTCTTGTGCAGCTGTGTTTGTAGTCTTCTCATTTATTGTGTTATGGTTACATGATTATGATCACTATGTTCCAGTTGTGGAGGAGCAAGCAGTTTCATTATTGCATCTTATGAAAAGATTATACATTTTAAATATACACTAGATTTAACCCTCACCCTCAAACTGGAGCAGCTACTGTGGCACTAAAATAGAGCACTTGGTTTATTTTCCTTATATTACCTGTTTGTTGCCATGCATTGCACTGTACTGTTCGAACCACTCAATGAGAGACGACTTCTTCTCTCAGAGTTGTGCGAGAGCGCCTCCTGCGGTGAAGTATTCCTCCTGGCATCTGCAGCCTTGGCCAACATCACCTTCTTCGACAGCATGGCCTGCGAGATACTCCTGCAGCTGAACGCCATCCACATCCTGCTGCAGGCCTGCAAAGACCGCCAGAGAGTCGACACGCCTTACTCCAAAGACCAGGTACCAGGACCAGGTGATCGTGCAGGGCAGCTCTCCCAGCAGCTGGATCGGGATTGAATTGAACTGCATTAGTGAGCAGTGAGAAGAGATGCTCTCTGGACCAAATGCATATGTCAAACCTTTCCTCATACTTTCTCCATTCTTTATCATTTTAATTGCAGGTGGTGACAATCCTGGCAAACCTGTCAGTCTTAGAGCAATGTGCCTCTGAGGTCCTCCAAGAGCAAGGTAATCTTTTTTTTCAACCATGATTTTTAATTGATTGACAGATGTTTTTTTTTGTTTGTTTTTTTATGAGGAAGGCTGAGGAAACACAATTATGTATGAAACTCTTCATGAACACAGAGAAGTTTGTAAAAAAAAAAAAGCCGGATAAAATGTAGTAATTCCTTTTTTAATCCACAAGATGGCAGCATCAAATTATATCTGAAGTGGTCTGGAAGAGCCTGAATAAAACATCAACCACAGGGCTTCTCTTCATGTGTATGTCCACAGGACAACTAAAATGCATTTTCATATTATTATTATTTTTTATCACATGGTCTATAATTGACCTCTTTTCCAGTGTATAACATATTCCAATGTCTTCATGCTTTCATTAATGTGTAACACATGGATAGATTCATTTGTTTTCATGGGTCTGCGTCATTGTGTCAAAGTAATGTTCCTCACACATTGAGGTCTTGTTTAGTCAGTTATCAGGGTTAGTGTATCCATGTAAGATTGCATGACTTGCTTTGCCTCCTTTAGTGAGTATTTGTAATAAACATATAATAAAAGCCAGAGGAAGGACTCATCCTTTGACCATTTGCAAAATGTATTTGAGAATCGGTTTGTTTTTGTCCCTGCACTCGTCCTCAAGCAGCAAGCCTCAGCGCTTGTTGAGATCAGAGCAAATCTGAAGAATTGTGTGTGAGCACCTGAAGGCCTGACTGTATACTGTGCACCATTTTTATCTCAGCTCTTTCTTCTTCTCTTTCTTTGTATCCAGTGTTTCTGGACTATTGACTTTGCTTTCTACATGCACTTCTGGTCTAAATCCTTTCTCGTAGTGATTGTTTTTTAATCTCTGGCTGCTATCCAATTGTTGTTGTTGAGTCAAAGTCTTGTGTAACTTCATGTCTGCAAAGTTTCAAAGTCATCGGTTTGTTGTCCTTGGTTCCTGTCTCTAGTCTTGCTCTTATATAACTCATCGCTGCCCTGTTTCCTGCCTTCTTTTATTCTTTTATTGTCTGTCCTACCATAGACGTACGTTGTACCTTCCTGAGATCGTCTGATTCTTTGGTTTTCCTGCCTGGCTAATCTGTACTGCGTTTTATGTCTCTCAGGTATCGAACGCTTGCTGCTGCTGCTGGGAGAAAAGCCGTCCTCCTCCAGTCCGTCCGAGGGTGCCGCCTGTGAGCGCGTGCAGCAGAAAGCGGCCGTCACGCTGGCCCGCCTGAGCAGAGACTCGGATGTGGCCCAAACAGCCATCCAGCTGAAAGGTGGTGCAGTGTTTCATTTTTTTTCTTAAATAACACTTCATAAGATACCTCTGTTAAGAAATAAGGCATGGTTGAGAGAAACAGACAATGCGCTGAAAAACAACAATAGCAAACATGAATTTAATTCATGAGAATCAGTGTAGCCAATCCAAGGTTTGAATGAACTGAGCGACTCACCAAAAGACTTACAGCTATGTACTTAAACAACTGGATCTTCAGTAACATCTTCTCAAACTTATCCTTTGTATTGCTGCCTATGATTGACGTAGATAAATGAAATTGCACTTTAAACTCCACAAAGAAGAGAAAGAAATTATATAAAGTATTATAAAACTATTTAAAAACACAATTTAAATGACACAATCTGGACATTAAATGGAGACTTTAGGAACAAAACCATTGAATGGACACGATGAATATTCTGAAAATGTATTTATTTTAAGGAGGAATGTTTTATGAAACCCCAGAATTTGAAGGCTGAAAATGAAAGTATTTCAAACCAGAGATGAGCAAACCAGAGATTGCATATTTCCCAAATACCTAAAGTAGAGGTTATGCTTTTTTTTATTTTAGGTGCAAAAGAGGTGTAAATAAAATCAAGTAAATAAAATAATTAGTCAAAACTTAAATGTGGCTTCTCTGTTATTGTGCAGATGTTCTCTGTATTAATAAATGTGGTTTTGCTCTGTATGTTTCACACCACTGTCTTTAGCTGATATCGATGTTTAAGAAAGAAACAACCTTGTAAGTGAATTTCTCCTCTGCTGTTTTCAGCTGTTCCTCGTCTTATTGAACTGTGTCGCTCCCCTACTGAGAGAAATAACAGCGACTCTGTGCTGGTCGCTTGCCTGGTAGGTATATGGTGTGTACATAATGTACATGTGGACCTTCAGATATGAGTAAAATGACTCCCTGCTCTGAATACAAAAATGTCATTCAAAATATCTAACAGTCTATTTCAGTCATGCCCCTTAAGTACTGTACGTTTTCAGCTGCACTTGCTATACACTACGAACTGAGGGCATGAAATCGCAAGCATGTGTAGCAAATGACTGTCCAATTTAATTACATCCACAGGGCAATATCTGAGAATTGAAAATATATCACGTCAGTCTCTTTAAAGCACGTTGAGATAGCTGACCGGTGCACATCATCTCGAACATCGTATGTTTAAATATGTACATATCATGAATAATATCCCTGCTCGTACTTTATCATTCTCTCATTCTGATCATAATTATTAAGACCACATCTTAGGGCTGATGAGGGGATTTGAAGTGCATAATGGTCGGGAGCTTAATTGGGCTGCCTCGCTGCGCACAGAAACGCCCTCTTCTTCACTGTGACCACACTTGTCAGTCAATTCAAATTAATGTGATTCTATTTTATCCTTTTAGCCAAGGGTTAAGTAGAGCATTTGTAGGTGTTGAATTTTTACCTTCAAAGGATCCCGAGCTTTCACAGATCAGTTGTAATCGTAATGTAATGTAAATGTTGGAGGCCCTCCTGGCTGATTTGATTTGAAACGTCACATATATTACTCATGCACTCTTGAAAAAATATGAAAAAAAAAAAAATCTTGGTTTGTTATTGAAGCAGCTCCTAGGCTGAATTTACAACGCTATCACTACAGTTTGTTGTTTACTGTAAATCTACACACCCATAAAGGTGTTTTTTTAAAAAAAGTACATATTAAGCATATTAAATGTCTGCAGTTACATTTCTGCCCCTGTCGTGTAAATGTTTGAATACACATCCATTGACATGGTTTCAATGTGTGTGTTTGCAAGCAGCAGCACAGCATGCCCTTGATTTGTAATAATGCATATGTGTGTTTTTTTGAGGGTTTTGTGCACATGCATACTGATATCTGCATGCGTGTCTGTGTCTCCAGGCTGCCTTGAGGAGGCTGGCAGCGGGGTGTCCAGACAGCATCGAGGCAGCCGACCACCAGCAGCTGATCAAACCACGGCTTGTCGACTCTTTCCTGCTGTGCTCCAACATGGAGGAGAGCTTTGTATGACGGCCTGCGCGCCGAACAGCGAACAGTGGAGCTCATGCACGAGATCATGTTCATGTGCTGTTTCGTGACGCTGAAAGGACTAATGAGCGGTCTCACTCCGAAACATTGCATCGATTTTCTGCCTGGAGTTTTGGTTTGTCACTTCCTGCACCAAGAGAAATTTTAATACCGGATGGATGAGTCTGGGTGGAATGTGTTGTTTCGTGCAATTCGGTGATCATATTAAATGAAATGAATGTGTACAGTGTTCTTATCAATTCATTCTCCTATTTTATTCCACTAGGAATGTCATATAAGAAAATATATCAGTAATTATTTTGTACGAGTAGGTGATACTTGTCCTGATATGAAACACTTTATATGCTACCGCTGTGCAATTTATTTGCTCTTGTCTGAGGATTTTGTATCTGAAGCATTATGTCTTTCTGAGAACAGATCCTTTGCACAAGTGGTGAAATACAATAGAAATTCTTCTGACGCACGATTGTTTGTTAGTACTAAGATGCATGTCTGATGAAATTCTTAGCTATGTTATTTGAATAACCATTTACAACTAAATTATTACAGTAAGATGAACTATTACATGCTATCAGTTTGTTTATTTGCTTGCCTGACATTTCAGAGCACTATTCGTATTTAAGATTTCTGATTGAGGCATATGGCGACATAATGTCCTGGTGTATAATATATTGTTTGTTAAAGCGCATTGTATGGCATGTTGAGTTATTCAACTGAATATTTGCTCAAATATTATCTTTGCCACTGGAAAATGAATCTATAAAAATGATCTTAAATTTGAATGAGAAAATGCCTTTTATTTAAAGAGAATTCCCACTACTGTACGCCCTGCGTGGCGTAAAGGCAATAGTCTAATGTTCAGTGTATGTCGTTATGGCGACAAAATAAATAGAAAAGAAAAGGAGGAAGAGAATAAGGAGAGGAAAATATCACCATGCCATTCCCAATATACTGATCTGAGAACTGTCTCTCAGTGTGAAAGGGGTCGTTTTTGGTGTCATTTTCATCCACAGCAGGGAGCAGTTTTCAGTGAAGATACAGTTAAACATTAACTGACATACATAGTGGAGCATTTAGCAGTCAGAGACGGATACTTCGAGTTGAATATTGGACTCCAAATAAAAAAAATATGGAGGTACTTCGCTGCTTAACTACTAGATATGTAAATAAGTGACTTTTTCCTTTTAACACAGGTGATCATGTACTGCACATCTTCCCATCCCTTTGATCAGAGTTTAGAAGTGCATAATATGATTAAACTTAAAGTCTGTCTGATCCATTTTCAATATCTAAAAGTTATCTTTGCGAGATAA
>JAOXYL010000090.1:6085499-6128515 GCA_028564955.1 Terapon puta | reverse complement strand
CGCTTACTTCTTAGCTTGAGTTTCAATAAAGTGAAGTGGCACCTAAGCTCTGCATACGGCCTGTGGGACTTGCTGCTGTGGTGTTTGCAGCATACTCAGTTTGAATGTTAAAAAACAGTGTGGTGGGGCACCAAGTGTCAGAAAGCTCTGCTGAAATTGGCTGCAAAGGGAGCTCAGCGTTAGCAGACAAAATATGCTGAGCTCAATTTGGACACAAGTGTCACTCTGGCAAACAAAGGCATATGTTCGAATGGGTAAAGAGTACAGATGATGAAAAGTTAATTAATCACAGATCTTCATTTATATTGAAGCTGAAGACTTGAATGTATTTTATTTAAGTGGTAATTTCAAGTACAGGGAAAAAGTGTGTTTTTTTTATGTCATATAAAGTTCTTTCTACAGGTATTTTCCTCTTATCTGCACCTCAGAAAGACATTTTTCACACACTTCTTCCTGATGATACGCAGTATGAATATGAACTTGAACTTCACTATACAATAAAATCAAAATTTGTTTTCTCCCCGATAACTTTTCTCATTGAATTCTGTTTCACGCTGCATTCGCTCACTGCAGAGCCCCGGCCTGGTTAATATATAAGCTCCGTAGCAGTAGAGATGAAGATGTCCAGAGGAACATTGGCCCCTGATAAGCGAGCTGAGCTGCTGAATCACTGGACATTCAAGTGACCAAATACCACTGATGTCCCTTGAATTGTTCTTACAGAGCAGATCTTAGAGCTCTGTTGTGGATCATTACGACTTTTCTGTCTGCCTGATTGACCTTTGTTTTGTGGCCCATGTTTGGACGTTTTTATGATCTGGTGGGTCTGGACAGAACGCATCTGGTCTTAAATTAGAGCAGGACTTTGGTCTGAAAGACTCTCAACACGTTCTCGACCTCAGCATTCTTTGAAGGTAAAATATCTGAGACTTTAGATCAGCTTTGTTGAAAATGGACAGTAGGTCTGCAGGTGCAGGTAACCAGCTTCTCCATGTGGACATCCACATTGATGAACATGAGCCACGTAGAGGAATCCTGGACCTTCTGAGCAAACTCCGACCTCTTTGGAAAGCACAAGACATTAAGATGAAGGCAAGTGAAATTTTTTTCAATAGTTTATATATATATATATATATATATATATATATATATATATATATATATCTAAATTATATATATATAATAAAAATTATATATATATAATAAAAAGTATATATATAAGTATTATTAAGTATAAATATTAGCTCATTTCAATTTAAGACATCTGGAGTGTCTAAATGCAGAATGGTTCGAATCTATTTAATCAGTAATTTGTTTGGACTGTCCAGTGTTTTTACTCAACAAGTGGCATACCGTTTTTCAATAAATGATTGTGATGGCTGAACAATGATCAGTGACAACAAACATCAAAACTTGAAACTGAAACCCAGCTGAGGTCCAAAAACATGCCTGTGATAATCATTTATCACCACCATGAAAGTCAGCAAAATCTAAATCTTTTTTATGATTGTAGTGGTAATCAAATACTGTTCCGACTCATGATGGTGCAAAAAAATTGGAAAGTTCATGAATTGTGTGTTTGTTTTTATATAGATTAAATAATACACCCACAAAATCCAGGTGTACTGAAAGAATAAGGTCAAACAAATGAAAGATAGATTGAAAAAATACTGACAGGACAATATGACAAAACAAAACGACTGCCCAGATGCACACATACAGTTTGAGCACTGTGTGGCCTTCTTAGTTCTTATTCCCACCAACTGTTCATCTGTGACACCCCTATATTCCCCTTGAATATTAGGATTACCTCCCCATCCCTCTCAGGTGTGCAAGTGAAGTAGCAACAGCAATATTTACACAGCTTAACACATATGATGTATGGCACAAAATTTAAATTGCTAACAACACTGACACTAACTCACTACGTCTCACCTCACAGTGTGACTTCCATCAAGACTGCTGTCTTAAGAGTGGTACTAAACCAGTGAGCTTATCTGAATAGTATTTTTTTTTGCGTGTTGTGGCTGTGAATGCTGAGACGTGAAAGTGAGTTTCGCTTCAGAAAAGACACCATATTGGTTTAATCTTGCAGCCATGCATCACTCCATGTTTTTCATATTACTTCCCATTGATAGTAGAAATGCAGGAGGTGTAATGCTGCCTTTCTCTTCTTTTTTCAACACTGCTGAGGGTGCATGTTATTGTAAGAGTTATGTTTTTATGAGAAAAACTGTTTTATGGGCAAACGTTAAAGTTAAATGTGGGTTTAATTTCTTTGATTATTGTTGACATATGGTTCACTGTGGTGTTACGTTAACGTCAGCCGCTCAGTGGCGCTGGGGAGACAGCGAAAATGGTGTGGGGGGACAGAGGGGAGAAGAGAGGAGAGCGTGGTTGGCAAGTGACTCATCTGTGTTAAAAAGAGATAAAAGTTGGGCCTAAGAATGCAGAAAAAACATTGTTGGACCCTTTATTCTTTCACCCACAGCCATGTCGCTCACACTATTTTCTTGAAGAATAAACTTTAAAAGAGTTGTTGAAATGAAAAAAACAACTGGGTGTTCTGTGCTTACATTCTGTGTAAGCACCATGTGACTGACAGTCACCTGGTCCCTACAATAGGAACAGAAATGGTGCATGTTGTGTGTAGGCAGAAAAGCTGATTAAAACTTTAGTATGAGTGTTAAACCATAACACATGGTGCCTGCCCAGTTACAGGCTGAGTAAGATGAATTTTCAGCTCTCTGCTGATGTCATCTTACCGGATTTGACTGATGTATTTTTCTTCAGGCCAAACTTAAAGGTATAACAAGGTTGAATTCACTAAAAAACAATGCATACAGTCCCACAAAAATAATCCCTCTCACTCGTCACTTACCACCCACTGGAGGAATGCAGTAGTAGTAAAGATCCTCTGCCTGTATTTTCTTATTTGTCTGTGTTTGGGATGTTTCTGGACATCAACCTTTGGGCAGTGGCATGTCACCCTCTAGTCAATAACAACGCACAAGATTTGAGGTACTGGACAAGGACAGCATGTGGTACCATCAGAAGTGCTTTTGTTCTAAAGCCATTACATCACTGAAGAAAAATGTCACAATAATGCTGCCTAACCCTAATTAAAACTAAATTAAACACTAATCTTTCATCTTTCATCTTCTATCTATATGGCAGCATAGAAAAACAGCCAAGGTAGCTGCACAACAAAAGTCGTCTTTTTTTTCTTTCTTTTTTTTTTCAACCCTGGGAACAGATGCGTGGTTTTGTCAGAGCATCTGTTTGGAACAAGATAATCCCATTCTGGTCCCATGTGCAAACACAAGGTCCAATCTTTCAGAGAAATAGGGTTTATGTTTGTTAGGTGACAGCACACTGGGTGGGTGACCTCTCAATCTACACCAGGTCCAGTAGTGTACACAAAAGAGTAGATGTTTCCCTTCAGCTCTCAGATCCCAACTGGCCCTTTAATGATGTATTGTATTCATCTGTTTGGAGTATACAGAGGGAACATGGGAGGGACAGATAGTTCCTACTGTTACACCTGAGCTTTAAACTGTTTATATGTGTGAGTTCTTCTCATATTTATCCTTGTACCTAATTTACTACTCTTGTTTAAATGCCTTCCTGTGACGCACTTTGTAATCTGTCTTTGAGGTCGATGGATCAAACTCAAACTTTGCATGCTCATGTGTTTTGTTGCCTACGCGCCTTGCAAACACTTTCATTCATAAACAAAAGGACATGAGACAAATTTAGAGGCAAGCCTGAAACAAGAACTCAAAAAAGCATGCACAGTATTTGCATGGTTTGTTTAAAAGTACGTCAGCTTTGGTATACTTGCTTTAATTTGCATTCTTAATAATTAATATATACTCAGAAATAAAGATTAGACAAATTGAACAGAAAGTGACCTCCACACAAGCAGGAAACAAGAGGACTTTGACAACAATGTCAAACACTGGACAGTATCCAAGTGGACCTCCATTCGCTGTATAAATACTTGATCGGATGTCAAGGTGGGCATGTTTGTTCACTCTCCATCTAGATGAAAAAGTGTGCTGTGTGCAGGTCCTGTCTGAGGCTCAGAAAATGCCTTGGAGACTGTGGTAGAGAATGAGACACTCTGAAAAACCACAGAATGACAACAAATGGTCGTCGAGGCCTTCGGAGGCAAACAGTGGTCACAGTAGCATTGTTGTGTACACACGTGGAGCAGTACAGGCTGTGCCGTGAGTGTTATCCTTAACGTCAACTAGTTCAGGCTGCAGCGCCGCCTCACATAGATAGCAACATATCTGTCATCTGTGTTTATACCTGTGCACATTTTCTTGTTTTTTTCCAGTTTCATTCTATATTTTGATGATATATATTGTTTTTCTTCAGTTTAGAGGTAAAAATTCCCTAAAAAAGTCCCGCAAGATCCTTTCAGTCTGCCAAGGTTAATCAAATCATTTAGAGTATCCAAATGAAAAGTAAATGAGTTTGAGGCTTGTACTCCTGTTCACATTAGATAATATGTAATAATCCAAAAGAATCAGTATTGGTTAGGTGGTTAGGTGGTTATCCATAGGTTAATTATAGATTTACCTTTTCATTACTTTCCAATCACATTATTAGGCTTTGATTTTCCCACTGGAGTAGATTTTCTTTTCAAGACAGGGTCACAACATTAGGAAATAAAACAGGACCCGTCTTGGTCAATTGTACTTACATGCTATGAATTCTTTTACAAATATAGAGTAATCCATCTTTATTTTTTATCTTGCAATATTACTTTCACCTCACTCATTTTAGTACTGTATTTCACAGCAACTATATTTTTTCAGATTAGGATTAGATTATTAGGATTAGATTATATGTAAATGTAAAATCAGACAATAAGATAATAAATAATGAAACATAACTTATGATGTATGATGAAGATTAAACCATATATGTATAAATATATATCTGGTAGGAGGTTTACATATTTAAGAAATTTAATTCTGTTGCAAAATACATGTGACTCTCAAGTGCCTTTTCAAGTACAGAAGTAAGTAGTTACTGGTAAATGATCTCTCTGTTTCTGTAGTTTATTTTTGCACAACATAATGTCTTTGATGGAAGGTCAGTAAAAAATTGAGGTAAATGAGCCATAACCGCAGTAAATTAGAAGCCTGTAAGTTGATACGGTACCAAGAGTTGAAATCTAGAGTCCTAAAAGCAAACATGTTGCATCTGTTGGCTGCATTTATTTACCGTCTAAATCTCTGCGGGCAATTGTGTTTATCGTGATTATCGTGTCCAAGATTATTACGGATAAACTGTAACCCAGACCGAGACAGGAGAGAGTGAAATATTAAACTCTGCGCCAATTTAAAACAACACAGATTAAGGTACCACTGCCTGTTATGCAAACTAGGAGTCCAGAGCACGCTGTAATATTACGGTCTACATGAAAGTTGTATGGAAAGACATTTTTGAAATGTGGTATTCTACTGACAGTATAAGTGTATGTATAGCGTATGTTCTTTCTGTGTTCATTTCCTTTTTGATTTCCTTGCACTCTAGATTTTCACAGAGGGCATCACCAACCAGCTGATTGGCTGCTACGTGGGCCGTCTCCAGGACCCCGGCTGTGTCCTGGTGCGACTGTATGGCAGGATGACGGAGCTCTTCGTGAACAGGGACCGGGAGGTGGAGATGTTTCAGGTCTTCCACGCCCACGGCTGCGGTCCGCAGATCTACTGCAGCTTCCAGAATGGCATCTGCTACGAGTTTGTCAGAGGAACGGTGCTGGATGATGAGCTGCTCCGACAGCCCTCCATCTACAGGTCTCTGCCAGAACGGCTTTCAGATTTTCATTTATTTCCCCTGCAGGGTTGATTTGATCAGAGACAGTGGGAGAAAGGGAGCAGAGATGTACTGGTTCACATTCCCACTTGTCACAAACTAAACCTCACCTCACCACCTTTTGTTTCAGTGTAAGAGTGGCTTTCCTGGTGTTGTTAAAACATTGAGTTGAAAGATAAACTGTTAAAACTGTATATTTAGTGTGAAGGCCGGTCATGCAATACCATCAGCATCATAAAAATGCAGAAAGAAAAAGTTAGATAATGCATTTTTTTAAGGTCTATTCAGTTGTCAAGCTGTGAATTAATCAGGTTTTTGAGAGTAATGTGAGACCTTGAGCATCTGTTTTCTAAGAAAACAGTTAGAGGTGTTTGTTGAAGGCTGTGTGTGTGTGTGTGTGTGTGTGTGTCTGTCTGTCTGCCTGTCTGTCTGTCTGTCTGTCTGTCTGTCTCTGTGTGTGTGAAAGTATGTGTGTGTGGATTTAGTCAATTATGCTGATGCAGGTGTTTTTTTTTTTTTTTTATGTTTTCAGTTGAGTCATGTTTCACGTTGAGCAATGTTGTTTAGCTATGCCCCCTGTTTCATTCATCACCCCCATGATAACAGGCCAGCGTCATTATTCTTTCCACAGGACAGTAGGACACAACACAGCCAGCCAAGGCTCAGCAGCCAGGGCTACGATACCCATCAATCATCTTGCTCTACCCGATACCCTGTGTGGGGAATACCCAGAAAACTTTATGTCACCACTAAGATGAGAACGAGCACTCAAGTAGTCAAAAGGTCATGAATGCAACAAGGCCCATTTTTTGAAGAGAAGAGCAAGATAAGAGTGCTAAATGGAAAGGGAGTTGTGTCTTCACTGTGATAATGGTTGTTTGTGCAATAACAGCATCAGCCAGGCTCATCTGAGAAAATGTTTTCTCTCTGCAGATTGATCGCAGCAGAGCTGGGGAGACTCCACTCTATCCAGCCAAAATGTGGTCTGCCTGTTGAACCTCTTCTCTGGACAAAAATGTCCCATTTTCTCTCACTGGTGCAGAGCAGCATCAACAGCAGCCCGGCAGAGCAGCACTGCACGAAAAGGTACAACAACCCTGACGACAGTATCGCACAACAGTCATCTGGTCATTTGTATGTACAATCCAACTACAGCCTGACCAAAGCTAGTAGGGCATACTATTATTACCCAAAGAGAATGTCTGCAGACGTTTTGCAGAGCCAAACTATGTCTTGCAAGCTCAGTTTTTCACAATAAAATTCATTTTTGAGTTGTATTCAGGCGTTTGTTAGGCTCAAACGTCCGAGGAGCATTTAGCTGATGACCTGACCACCTTTAACCACAACTATTTCAGTAATTAAATAAGTTTCTTTGATAACATCCTCTGCATGCATGTTTAGGGTTTACCTTTAGGTTTATGGGTTTACTTTGCCCTGCAGTCGCAACAGAGGTGCACTTGAGTGAACCAGAGATGTACATTAGTTGATCATTAGTCACTCTGCTTAGGCCTGACAGAGATAAACGTGAAATTTAGAAATGTTTTTCCCGTGTTTCTAATCATAGCAAGGCTAAGCAGCCGTAAATCAACTGTAACTAGACACAGCAAATCTGTCAAGCCTTGGATTTGTCCACGCGCTGACGTGCAGCATTAAAGAGTTTGGAAGAGGGTGTCATCACTTTAGCCTTTCCAAAACTGAAACAGAGGAGAAAAAGTGTAAAGAATTGGATTATGCTGTGTTTTTATCTGCTCCGAGTGAACTGTAAAACATTATTATGCTTGGATAAGTAGTTTAATACAAACAGCACCGAGTGTTCCGTCAAGCGTTACATCAAAGACAGAGGAGCACCCCACCAACTTAGGACATAAGCCCGTGTTATGTAAAGAAAAAAAGCTTCACTGATGACTGACACATGGAAGTCGCGATGCAGATTTTTTTTTTTTAATAGGAAAATTCAGCACGGTATCATGTATGTGGCCATGACGGGCACATTTAAGATCCTTTTAGCAGATTAACAGGTTACTTACAACTGATAAGATAAGCCTGCAAGTCACCGACCGTAAATGAGAAGGGTGCTTTTGTCTACATCTGTCCGCGCATCACATTAATCACCCCATTGTTTCAAAAAGTACAAATCATGAACAGTCATTGCAAAGTGCTTGTGTGCCATGATGGAAAACTATATAGGGGGAGAGTTATGTGAATGTTTGGTTGTCCCGTCAGTAGTGGAAGGGATCAAATTGCGTGAAATCAGCATCATAAATACAGATTGAGCTGGTGCTGAGAAGCTACCTCGGTGGCAGATTTCTGCAGTCATTCTTTTGATAGAAACCAGCAACATTTTCCACATCGGAGCAGCACTTTCACTGATGCCTTATCTTTTCCTCGCATACCAAATGTCCATTTCTCAAACCTGCCCGCAGTGCTCCTCTGCACCCAGACATTGTCCTTTTAATAAGTGAGCAGTTTGAGCTCAGATTGCGCAGCCACATTCACCTCTCTCACCATGTGGATGGAGGCCATCACTTTGAGCCTCCATTGGTCAGACGGATGAGGCGGGGGGAGTGGTCTCCATGGCAGTGACATTGCATTATCTCTGACAGGGGTCACGCGGTGAGAGGTGAGAGGGGGCCTGCAAGACACTACAAAGAAACAGAGCTCGACCACAAGCTTCCTGCAGAGCTCACGCTTATCGGTCAAACGTTCAACCTTGTTTATGTTTGCTGCGAAGGGGTCGGAAGTCCACGCAAACTGAGGCTGGAGGGCCCTGAGTCTCTGAGTTGCTCTTCAACAACTGGAGTCTCTTCTTTGAGTTTTATCACGTGACAAATGCGTTTGGCACCAGAGTGAGTGATCCATTAAAGAAAGGGACTGTAGAGGAGACAGTCTTTTATGATAAGAAGTTCTAGTTTCCTGGTTTCAGAAAACAAAAGCCCTGCAAAGATCTAAGAGAAAGCCAGTTTTGCTTAGTTTTTTTTTTTTTCATCATGAAGACATGACCCAGGCATCTATTCTCATTCTGTTTCATTTTGAATCCATTTAGAGCACTTCCATTATGAGGCCCAGTCTGTAGGTTCTCTGTTGTTTTCTGCTGATTGGATCCAAGAAGAAACTCTGCAGTGGATGAGTGGAGCTTTGTTTGCTGCTTGTCTTGAGATAGAAAATATCAATTAAAAAATATATAATAACTGTGTTTTTAGCCAGGTATAATAAGCAGTCTTAACATGCTGTAAGCACAGTGGTGGCAGTGGCAGTTTAGTTTGATCATTGGTGTTTTTTTTTTTCATTTCATAACATACAGTTAAGTGAACATTTAATATTCTGGAAATTCAAACAGCATAAAATTATACTTCAAAGTATACACTACCACCATTGAAAAGTAAGAAGGACAGAGATCACAGCACAGAGAAAAGATAGGAGGACAGAACAGCAATGGACTATTCAATATTCTGCGTCTCATTATGAGGTGTTTTATTTTATCAACCAAGGACTGTTGAGGTCAAAATCTACTTTAACATTCAAGTCTTTTTTCCATTAAAATATCGTTTTATGTGGATATGAGTTCTGAAAAAACACATATAAATTACATGTTCTGTTTTGTCTTGTTTTTACATAATGTTATACTAAATTTTAATGAGTGAAGGAATCAGAAGCAGACTGCACCACACGTAGAGGCCCAATAGATGGTGCTATATCGTGAGACATTTGTGTGACTGAGTGGCTGCTCAGTCCACTGCTGCTCAAATGCAGAAATACAGGACTTATCAAAATGGATCAGGAAAATATTGATGATTAGGTTACATGAAGAGTATTGGAAAAGCAGCATCATCAGTGAGGTTTGAGGTTTAAGAGGTTAGTTTATGGTTAAAAGTCTATGTGTGTATGTGTGTTTACATGGTCAGTGGCCTCTTGAGTTTGCAACTGCATGTAAATTATGGCAGAGAAACACACATACACACAGAGGGAGAGACAGAGAACCATGAATAAAAAAAAAATTAAAAAAGCAAAAAGGGATTTCAAACAAGCATCAGAGAAACTTTTGTACTTGAGAATGTACAAGTGCTGGTATGAATGTGATCTTCAGAGGAAATGGTAAAAGAAAGGCGGAGAGAGAGCAGGAAGAGGCTGCACCTGCAGAGGAGGTCTTCAGCTCTCAAGCCACCCGCTGTGCAAAGAGAGAGACAGATACAGAGGAGAGAGAGAGAGAGAGAGAGAGGGAGGGAAAGAGGCTGCAGCAGCTGCATGGTTCGGAGAGAGAGCGCACAGTAGAAGTCAGAGACGAGAGAGAAAAGAGAGGAAAGCAATGGAAAGCCAGAGCGCAGCCTCTTCTTCTCCAAAAGGCCCCCTGCTACGTCTCCCGTTTACATTCCCACAAATCACATAAAACTGCAAAAAGGAAAAAAAAAAATCAGCAGTGCTCGCTTGGTGTTTGAAATCATATGTAAATAAGGCACATTGATAATGAAGCGCCAGAGGAGGAAATTCCACTAATTACCTTACAGACACTTGACAGGGAGCAGGAGGCGAATGCACTTGACGTACTGTTTCTTATGAAAAGGACAGAAAAGGGAGAGGAAAAGATCTGATGGCAAGACGACAGGTTTCCATTTAAAGTCGATGGAAGTCTTTCATTTAGCTTTTGACTCCACATAATCGTGGGTTTCTATGATAAAGTCAGTTTGTTAAGTTAAGAAATGGATGGGTTGAAAAGGAATCAGGGTGATTCAACGCTTAACTGTGTGTTTTAATTCACATTAGAGAGGAGATAGATAAATTATGCATGTCAGAGGGGGTCGATTTTAAATAACAGAAAGATTTCATAAGCAAGTAAATGTGAGTCAAACACCCTGACAGCGATACCCTCAGCTGACATTTTTGAAAATGCAATTTGGAATTACAATTTACAGTATTTGCACAATTTCAATTGACAATAGAAATAATAGAAATTTCCATATCTTATAAATAAGATATAAAAAGAATACACACACACACACACATATGTGTATATATATATATATATATATATATATATATATATATATATATATGGACAAGAAGATTATATAGAAAAATGACTTGTGTTGATGAGGAAGAGCAGTTGTGTAAAGCAGCGGAGCCTCTGTGTCACCACTGTAAACAAGGTTCTGCTCATCTTGCTTTTATTGTGCGTTCCTAACAGGCCTCACTAAATTATGTCTTCAAGTGTGTATAATCCTGGAGCATCTGTTTGTTCCCCTTTGAATAAATAGGTAGTGTTTAAATTACACTGTTTAAATTACCCTCTTATCGTGGCCTGGTGACTGAAAAGGAAACACAGGAAAATTAATTAGGAGACGGATGCTTGCGCAGCATTTCTTCCAGGTGCATTTTGCACTGACGTCCAAGGACGTTAGTGCCTTCTTTGATAGATGGAGTAATCAACAGAGTGAAAACAAGGCATGTAACCTCTCAATGAGGTTCGGCGAACTGCTTCAGTTTACTAACATGTTGCTCCTTGGAGAAAAATGTGGACTTAATGACAGAGTTGGGCTTCCATAGAGATTTTTTTTTTCAGACAACGTTCTATTCTCACCGACAACTGTGACACGTAAGGGAAGTTCAGCTTTCCCAGGCTCATGTAATTAACACGATCATATCCCAACAGAACTGCAGGAACAAAGAAAGAACAGTTTTTTTCCATTGTTGTTCTTAAACAG
This sequence comes from Terapon puta, assembly GCA_028564955.1. Lineage (NCBI taxonomy): Eukaryota > Metazoa > Chordata > Actinopteri > Centrarchiformes > Terapontidae > Terapon > Terapon puta. Next base: position 6,116,984 of record JAOXYL010000090.1, on the reverse strand, counting down.
CATTTACGGTAGACGGCAGGACACTAAGCTGAAATCCAGACAAATCAAATTCTTTCAGGGTGAACGGTCCTCAAAGGCAGGTGAGTCATCGTGTGTAAGAGGATACACTCTGTTAATTAAGCCTTTAAAAGAACATCTGAAGAAGTAGTTAGCAAAAAACACAGTAATACTACAAAAGACAGTTTTTAAAATCTCATCAAATGTTTTCATTTGTTGTTAATTATTAAGCACGTCCTTTCGTCTTTGTCAGCTTGTCTTTAATTAAGAAGGACCACTCCCATGAGAGTACGCATGCCCATTGGTACATTGCAACATGTGTGCATGTTTAAAAACCCTTACTTCATGTGTAATTTTAGAAACTTGTACTGTATGTTTTCTTTCTTGTTTTACTTTACAACCTATTCAGAGTGACATATTGTACAATTTATGAAGCTATATTTACATTATGTTACAATTAAGCCAATTTATTTTAACTCACATTGTTGGAGATTTGCTAAATAATAACAACACCTCTCTTTTAAGCCTTTCCTGATACAATGTAAGATGAAGACACATCTTTTTTTCTTTTTTATCCCATTTAACTTAAAAATCTAAATGAAATTCACTGGTGTATTTATCTGATTCAGTGATTCAGATTAAAAGCCTTCTTTTTGCAGCCTTCAATGTACTGAAGCTAATTCAATGTCAAAGGTTGGCAATCACAAATGTGGTATATGCAATATATTGACATGACTTCTTAGCACCCACCGGGTGTTAAACTTAGCTCCCAGTGCATTATCTGGATCAAAAATGTCCCTATTTCATGAAAAATTAAATGCTGGAGTGACAAAAATGTAATTTCAACGGTTTTAACTCTTACAGTCGAGCTCTGAGAGAAGTGCCGAGCTTTGAGACTTTGTCCGGCGAAATGGAGTCACTGAAGAGACACCTCTCGCAGATTGACTCGCCGACTGTCCTCTGCCACAACGACCTTCTGACAAAAAACATCATCTACAGCCACAAAGAGGGTGAGGAATGGCCGTGCACATCGTGACACCGGAATACGTGCATGCAGATTTCCATAAACCAGAGGCAATAAAACCCGCTGAATGCTGTTAAGAATGAAACACTGCAAAGGTCTTTAAATTCATCTCCAAGACTGAAATCTTACTCAAGTTAATGTTGAAATAAATGAATATGTCTCTTTTCACCAGGTTGAAATAATGCAGCTCATAGAGTCCTCGTAACTTCCCTTTATTTTACATACACAAGCAAACCATTTGCACTTCCCACTTTATTGAATGTCTTACCTCATTTGTAATACAGTCTTATTGTGATTTCATTTCTATTGCGTGTTTTACAAGGATGCCCGCGGTGACTCTCAGCCATAAGAGACTCTGCGTTCCTTTGACTCCCACAAGGTTCTGCGCTTTCAATAAAAAAAATAAATAAATAAAAATAAGGAGGGCGCGTCGTCAGCTACACGGCCGTACCTAAGATGTGTTCGTCATGTTGTCCTGGTAACCGCTGCTGCTTTCCCTCTCCTCCTCCTTCAGGAATGGTGAAATTCATTGACTACGAATACGCCGATTACAACTACCAGGCCTTCGATATTGGCAATCACTTCAATGAATTTGCTGGTAGGTCTGTGTTGTGATGGAAAAAAGTTCAATTTGCCTCCAAATGTTTTCTGCAGCAAGAACGTGTAAGATTGCCTAATGTGGAATATTGAGTGGGATAGAAGTTCTATATACAGTATGTGATATGCAGAATCATTGTCCCTCTTTAACTGTGATATCATTTTTTTTCTGCCATTATGTACCATGAAAGTGTGTCCTCTCTCTAATGTTGCCAAAACAAATTTCTGTATTCAGAATGTATTCTTCGCGGCAATGAAAAGGACTTTGATGTACCAGCTGTGACCCAACGGAGCCTGACAGGGTTAATCTGATCATTTGTGGAACAATCATCAATTTGAGACTTCTGGCTATTTTCTCAAGAGCTGTATCATGTCAGCGTAACCAACTCCAAATGATTGTTACTGAAGTATAGCTGTGCTATGCAAACTTTGTCCAACCCTTAAAGGATCATGATTGCAAATTAACAAAATGTCACACACATGAATGCAGAATAATTGCTCATATGTCTTGGCCTTTTTTTATTGCTCTGTTTCACTTCATGTTTTCCTGATAATAAAGAGAAAATGCAGCTGAAATGGAGCCAGCCGTCAAAACTGGATCCGCATTTCTGCCATTCTGACCAAACTGATCTTACAAGGATTTTCAAATTAGTTTTCAGCTGAAGGTGTACATATCTTCTGGTTTTCACACTTGTCTCTGTCTGCACTGAATGAGTAAGGTATTCAGGGTCTAAAAAAAGCAGCAATGCCACACTAAGTCTGTTCCAGGTTAAAGTGCTGCAATGAAAACCTTATATGATATATTATAATACATAAATAGTACCTTCAAAATCCACTTAACGCATAAAAATTAAAACCACTTAATGCTCAAGTACTAATGTGCTTGTGGCATTAAGCTGTCGAATGGTCATCCACTTTCCACCTTTCTTTGTTGTGCATTTTTTTCACTGGGGACAGACGATGCGAATAATTTGTGGAAGTGAACTGTCGCCCGAAGAGACGAGCTGATGTAGCTCTGTGGCAAGTCTTCAAAACTGACAGCTAGTTTGAGCATTGTTGTTGGAATCTGAACAGTTTCACTAACAAGTGCGTGTTTTGTGTTCAAGGTGTGAATGATGTGAACTACAGCCTCTACCCGAGCCGGGAGCTGCAGAGGGACTGGCTGACGGCCTATCTGGAGAGTTACAAGCACAGCACAGGACGTGAGGTCACCGTTACAGAGGCAGAAGTTACACAGCTCTACATTCAAGTCTGCAAATTCTCACTGGTAAGTGTCTACCCCCACCGACTTTGTTGAAATGTTGAAATATGTCATTATGTAGTGCTTCGACACTTTGGAAAGTCTTTGGAAAGTGACAAATCTCTCAACAGTTATTTCCTTTTTCTAAGTTCTGCTCTTGGAAGGACTCAAATATCTCAATATTATGAGATTAGTGTGTGTGCATTTCAACAATATCCATATGTGTGCAGGCCTCTGAAATGACAGGGCGGCAACACCTCACCATCACATTTTAACAATTTACTTTTCCAGAGCAGAGAAAAAAAAAAGACTCCCCAAAGAAAACCAAAGCCGATCCACAGCTGACCCACCACTGTTAAAGTTTGATGGACTCCATCTGAGTAGATTAGAAACTGCCGCAGGGAAAAATGAAAGACAGCAGCCAAAATTATTTTTCTTATGACCACAATTTTCATTCTTTGGTGGCTCAAGTGGTGCTGGGCTATCTGTCTAAAAGTGCTTTCATAGCTCAACACAATATGCAGAATTGTCCTACCAATTTTGGGGTGGTGTGAATGTCTCTTGAAATAGCCCAGAAATGATGAGGAAGCATATTACTTTTTAAAATAACTTGCACTTCGGCCAAAAAAACAGAGCTGGAGAAGTCAGTGTGTGTGTGTGTGTGTGTGTGTGCCTGGAATGGAGTGAGAGGCGATAGCATCATGTTGATTGAAATCAGATTTTCTATGACAAACCAAGAAGGACTCTTGACTCGCGGGGAAGTGGGAGAAATTGATCACTGATGGCTAACAAGCCAAGTTTCCAGCTCAACTTGTTTTGACAAGCCGTGTGTGAAAATGAGGGACACTGAGCCTTTTAATTGAGAAAATCACAGGCTGTATTTCTTACAGTTTATGGGGCTGAGCAAACACTTTTCTTTTTAAATCTATTCACAGATAGCAGCAACGCCATATGTATAACACTATACTTCACAAGCCTTTATCCAAAGACAAAATAAACTACATAATCAAAATTTCGGTCATCATCTTATCTTGATATGATACACGCAGGATTCTTGTTAGAGCTGAAACAATTGAGAAAGTAATTTTCTATGCAAAAAAAAAACAGAAATACCCTCATTCCAGCCTCTTTGTGAATTTTTGATGATAGTACATTACTAATTTTGGACCGTTTTGGACAGTTTGTCTGAGAAATTTTATGACATCATCTTAGGCGCCAAATCAAAACAATTCATCAAGAAGATGATTTGTCAATTAAAACAGATTTTTGCAGCCCTACTCTGTTTTTCATCAGAGGCAGCACAGTGAAAGCTGTCCACACAGTGTTTCAACTAAACAGATACTCCCTGAACTTTTCAAATAGTTTTATATCACATCTGGTAAAACCACGCGAGATATTCAACTATATCATTGGTGATTGGATTTTTAACATTTCCAAAATGGCAGTTATTATCAATTCAGTTGGAAGCCTTTTAATATTTCTGGCGCCTTTTGTACCGCTTTCATATCCCTTCATAATTGCTTAGAATAGTCAAGGGATATAAAATGATCCCTTATGTATAATATCATAATTGCTTGGAATAATCAAAGTACATTGAACTCACACTATAGTTACGTCTCTGTGGATAAGAATGCACGTGAATAGTCAGAGCTCAGGAACCAAGGAAACCAGTCTGCTCTGAAGGAAGCTGTGTGTCTGCGCTGTGTGGCATCGACAAAGCCTGGCCAGTTGCCAAAGCTCTGCGGTGTGAAGCTGCCTCCTTCGAGGCGTAATCCCTGGCAAACCGTGCCAAGGCGCAGTGGGGTCTTTACGACTCGTCCTCTCCTCCGCAGGGATCCCCATCATGTCGTGGCTAAAGCTCGTGGCTCTGTGATGTCACTCGCCACACGTCTCTCATCTCGGTTTTTCTCAATGGCTCCCTGTCACTGATGGTCTCTGCTTAGTGTTAGACTAATGCTCCCTTAATGGAGAGCAGTTATTAATCATAATGGAAACACACTCAATCTCTCTCCCCAACTAAAGACAGAGATTAGAGATGAAAATCTGCCAGGGTGGGGAATAAAGCCAAGGGAAAACCGCACATCGCTCTTCGAGCATTTCATTCCACCCTTTATTTGATTATCAAATAAAAATGTGATTATATCACTGGGCCACAGAACAGAGGCCTGTCTGGATCTTATTAGGACTTGCTATTAGTGGTCCTACCATGAAGATTTACAATAAGGGTGGAGAACAACAGAAATTTATGGAGGCATGGAAGTCCGCAAGCCTAAGTGAGCAAAGCCATTAAGGAGGGAACCATTCAATACAGAGGTTTGTCATTCTGACTGAGCGGCGAGCAACTGGCAGGCAGCAGCAGCAGTTATGGGAGCAGTTGTAACACGACAACTGGAGGTCACTGAAGTGTGTTTTTGCAGTTCTGCTCTGTGGCACGCGGGAAATGTAGCAAAATAGAAGGGAAACAAAGTTGGTGAAACATACACAGACACACACACACACACACACACCTGTAGCGTTTCATTCAGAACAATCAGCACCCACATTTTTATACGTGGTGCTGATGCGACAAACATAATCCAGATTTTTGCACTTTTCAAACAAATAGTCCCACAGGAGCGTCTTGGCCGGGACTCTAGTGGTTAATGAGCCCGTCATTCAAGCGGATGGCTCAGACTCAGACTGTGTCAGCGAGCATTTGCTCCTGCTGATGTTTTCTCCAACGAGACAGTGACATCTGACCCCACCGCGACCTCGCTGCTAGAAGAGGTGTGCCTTTGAAGCTTTAGCCGGATCATCAAAAGGGCGAAGGAGAACTGCACGTCAGTCACACGCTCCTTTAAGCACAACACCCAGCATTGTACAGAGCACTCAAACACATCGCAGTGTGTTTCTTTAACAGTAGTTTAATGCAGTTTTAGTAAACAACACACAATTATGCAATTATTTCAGTTATCTTTTTTTAAAATGAATTTATATTTCAACTATTCACATTGCAAGTTTGATTAAAACAGACATACTGTTCGCTGTTATGGGGCATCAAAAAAAGTTTTTGCAATCACACAAATTAAAGACAGTGTCTGTAAATTTGAATAATCTAAACCACGACAACATGCTTTGCCGGTATGCTCTTTAATTTTTTTTTCTCTCCTCCAGGCATCCAACTTTTTCTGGGGACTTTGGGCCATCCTGCAATCACAGTACTCCTCGATTGATTTTGACTTCCAAAGGTTTGTATTTCTGAAGGAGGCAGCCGAAAGGGCACATGAAATAGAAAGAAAAAGGCTTTTCCATGTGGTAGACCTTGAGTCCACAGTTGGAGGTTTGTGTCTGGGTGTCACTTTGCATAAACATTGTTCCGTTTTCCTAAAGCACTGCGGTTGTGACATTTTGTACTGCAGAAAATAACCCATAGGTTACAAATTGTAAATATTCAAATCAACGTCTTCCTGACATTAAGCACCACCTTCGCATTAACACCACCTCAGCAGCTGTTTAATGTAGAAACACGCGAAACCACCAAAGAAAATTATGACCTCAGCGCAATTTCATGGGACCACCTTATTACTTAATATCATCATACATCACTTAAATGCTAACAAGTGGAAAAATATATCCTGTGCGCTGAAGTCAAGCACAGACAAACAGGATCTTCATTAGGAGTGCCTGACAAAGAATTTGTTGGCAGAGAAATTGCAATAAAGGACTGGGAACTTGAACCCAGAGTGTGGAAATATTTCTTTTTTTTTTGACCAGAGCTTTGAGACTTTGTATACCCAGGATCTGGCAGAAAACAGGCAGGACAAGCACACTTCTTCTCCTTTTTCTTCCTCTTCTTCTCTTGTTGTCACTTCTGAGTGCCTTTCTTTTCTTTTGTTCAGCCACAAAAGGCTCAGATTTCACAAAGCCTCTCTAGAGAAGTGAAAATTTCTTTCGCTTTTTATATGTATTATGATCCACGCAGGGACTAGTTATCTTTAAACAAGTCCAGGAGACATTCCTGGCTACCAGCAACCAGACAATAAAGTTCAGGAGGGCGAAATGTTTCCCCTCACCCCCCCCTACTTTTTCTTCCTCTCTCCCTTCTCTGTGTGCCCCACACCCGCCACAGTTGTGATCGTGATCCTAATCACTATTGACATACGGCACCCTCCCCTCTGTGTGGCTTTCTCTGCTCGCCTGCTAGATCAGCGACAGGGCCCCCGCCTCATTTCGATCTGGACCTCGGAGGAAATGTGATCCAGAGGGGTGCCGAGGCACAGAGGCACTATTGTTCCCGTGCCGTCGGTCCTCCCTTACATATACGTCTCTCATCCCGGGCCGAGCCACATGCGCCTGCTAGACGTCTGCTCCTCTAAGCCGCCGGCTGAGGTTGTCCTAAAGTGCATGGTGAGAGTCGGGTTACCTTTCTTTAACTGGGGGGGGGGTTAAACTGAATTGAGCTAAGAGCGCAACAGTAATGATGGGGAACCAGGTCTGCCGTCTAAAAAGCATCGCTGGCCTGCCAACCCCTGTCACCCAAAACATAAACTAAAGACACACCTTATACGAGATTTCCCTCTGCCAACGCTATTTTCAGCATCCTTGATCATCCTTGCTGTGATAAAAAGAGACGATGTGGAAGGCAGGGGCATCAAGTTTGTCTTCTCTTTCATTTCCTATTTAAAATCCTGCACATCATGGCCACAGCAACCTTATGAACGTCCTTGTCATTAGTTTAAGTAGAATAAAGCTGCATAAATGAATCAACCTAATAGAAAGCGGTAAGTAACGTTTCCCTGTTTTCTCCGCAAAAAGGTTGTGCATGGGAAGCTGAATTGGATGCGTAAAGGTCAAGTCAGACCAGGATTTACAGTAACAAGCCGACACATACAGTAAGCAGCGGTGGAGGGCGTATTCGGATCCTCGACTTGAGTAAAAAGTCTGTAGGAATGATGGGCAGAATGTACTCAAAGAAAAACTCTCTTTCTTTCTTTTCAACTCACTTTTCTTAATTGCTTAAGTCGTTGGCCCCTTAGAGTTGCATGCGACTGGAGCTCAGTCAGATATTGATAGATATTGTTCTGATTGGTTGTTTTGACTCAGGCGTAGGGGTTCTCGTCAAACGGCCTCAGAGGCAGCAGGTCAGCCGGAGGAGCTTCATTTTTTCAATCACAGATTATCGAGCTCATGCACTACTGTCAAGACTTCTTCTGATTTAGGCGCACAAAGCTTCCAGTATCTAAATACCAGCGATATGCCCGCTACCAAGATTTGTCAGCAGTATCCTCTTTAATATCCTTAATTAATTATTTAATAAGTGTTTTTTTTCAATGGAATAGAATAATAAATGCAATTTTAACCTGCAAGCTTGCCCTTAGGATAACCTTTAGTAGTTTTATTTCCCTTTACTTGTGAGAGACGACGCAACACACCGCTGCTTTATGCTTTTGTGATAAACAAATTCTTTTGAGTAACGAAAGGGGAAGTTTGGGTTAAATCCCAAATGCGCGCGCGCGCGCGTGTGTGTCTGCCTGTCTGTCTGTGTGTGCGTGTGTGTTTCCTCCCTCTGTTATCCCCCTGAGCCAAATCTCTGCCGACTTCCCAACGAGTGACAGGCGTCGGCCGGGCCTTGTGCATTAACCAGGGCCAGATGTAGATGTGACAATAGGGAGCCACAAGGGGAATGCAAGCCCGCCCTTCCTCCACCGTCCATATTTGCTTTCCTTATATGATTTTTATTCGTGTGTTGAAAGTGTCTGCGAGTCAGCGGTTTAGATTTGTGGACGCGTTGGCAAGGTGAGCCGTTATTTGACAAAGACATTATTATGAGGAAATGAACGAGGAGGAGGCCCACTGTTTGGAATAGGCTGACTGCAAAATTGAGGGAATTGTGCACAAAAGCACATTGTGACATGGAATACCTGCTTTAGAGGGAGTTCATTTTCCCCTGCTTCTGCTAAATAGAAAAAAGACGTCTCAGTTTCATCTCCACTGATGATAAATGTTAAGCACGCTAGTTTAAGGTGTCGGCCTTAATAAAAATAGGGATGAATGGGATCCCCTGTGAAAGCTGCAGTTCATTTGAATGGGTATACTGAAAAATAATTCTGCTTAGGAAGGGTGTGGGCGCAATGGGTAATTAGGTTAACAGAACAAAATGCTATGACTACTGAATTATTTATGCTCTATTTTGGAGGGGATAACCTGACAATGAAGGTCTTTTTGTTTCTTATTGTAACAAACTGAATGCTGATTTAATGACTTTGAGATTTGTCAAGTGGTGATAAATTGTTTTCTACCTCGCTTGTGTAAAGAGCAAAGTACTCATAATTCATTGAGGAAAGCTTTTATTATTTAATGGTATAATGGACTAACATTTAAGGACATGTTAATGATGATCTTAACAAATAATCATCTGACTGACATACACATACAGATTGTCGGACTATATTCTAAAGCAGCTCGTCCAAATACTGGAGGCCAAAGTTAAAAGTACAAAGCTGACAGTGTGAAATTATCATCATCATCATTATTTGCTGTGATAGGAAAACAGCCTGCTGCAACGCGCTGAGGTCGATTAAACACTGTAGAAGTGATGAAAGAAGGGGTGGACATTTGATTAGCTTAATTTCAGCTGATACCAATCCCAAAAAAGGATGAAGAAGCAAAGATTTTCAGGTTTCGCTTTCATCCAGTCAGGTTTAGGAAAGCTTTGTGAGGGAACGAGAGGATCGTCTGCCATCTGACTCCTTTTGAGTGTTATCACGGTGAGAGAAGTGAAAATTGTCCCGAATGAAACCAAGGATTTCTTACAACTTTTATCAACCATTATTATCCAGTGGCAAAGGTTCAGGCTGCACCACCTGTGTCTATTGATGAGGTGTGTTCTGTATCCAAAGGCAACCTGTAAGTGACGCAAAGAAACTACAAGAAAGACAAATTGCAAAGAGCTGGCAGCAGAAGCCAGACTCTGACACAATAATTAGAGATGCACGCAGGTAACCGAGTGATGGAATACAACTTACTAAAAGGCATGTGTCAGAATTATCTTTTTGTCTCAACGAGCAGTAAAGGGAGAGAAAACTGATTTAGCATTGAAGAGTTCAGTGAAAGCACTGATTAAAGGACAAACTCCTGTCTGTGCCTCCATTTTCAGTGCTTTTGAAGCTTCACTTAATTTCAAAGGGTATAGCATAATGGCCAAGGGCAACGGTGTACTCAGACATCAGATTTATTGAAGTGTTCGATGATATTGTTTGAAAAAATACAAAACCACTTTTCTCACAGTCCTGAAATGCGCTGAAGCTTTGGCACAGACTTGGTGCTTTACTGAATAGAGGCTGCATTCTATATTGTTATGAAAGTTTTGCAAAAACAAAAAAACAAACGAAACAAAAAAAAAAAAAGCATGCCCGAGCTATGAGCTTAAGACAGGCACGTTGTGTGACCTGAAGGGAAAAATGGAAAAATTCATCAGCACATAATTTCCAAGTTGAAGTTTATAGCATGTGCTTATTCAGTGAGTGGAAACCTCTGGAGGCTATTAATGTGTATGTAAGGCGAGTTTTGTCAAAGAGAATTTCAAGAAGTTTATTTCTGCGGCTGACTATTTAACTAATATCCTATTAATATTACAGAAATTACATTTGGTATTGTAATAGTTATATTAATATGTTATTGTTATTGTCTTGAGACACCTCTGATTATGCCCTTAAAATGAGCACTTCCCTCTATTTTATACAAAAAGGTCCGTTTATTTGTATTAGTAAAATCCATAAAAATTTACTATTATAAAAAAATGCCTTTGTCAAGTCTGAGAAAATAACTCAGTCATGTCATCGGGGTCACCTCACCTTGGGCTTGAGACATTTTTTTTAACAGAAAATGTTGCTTAACTAAGGATGTTGGGTTGGCAGGAAACAGAAGGCCAAATAAAAGATCAATAATAAGAATACAAGATTTAAACTAAGTTGCATTGTGAGAATTAGAGGATCCAGCATGCAGTGTGGACTGGCCTCTCAGCCTCTGGTTTCTTGATTTTTGACCAGTCTAACAGATACATCTGTGTTTCTCAGGTCTTCCAACTTTAACAGTAGTGCAATATGAAATCATTTGAATGCACTTTCATATAAACGCCCCTGATAACTTCCCAAAATTCTTTGAGCTACACCATTATAGTGACCTGCATTTATTCAGAGGAAACACTACAAACAGGACTCAAAGTGTGCATATCAATTCCAAATCTGTCCTCAGACTCAGTGATCTGGGAAAAAATGGGCAGTAACAAAATTATCTTAATTCACTCTGCACAAACAAGACAGAAATATGTGTCATATTTGTCTGGAAATATTGAAAGTGGATTTTATTTTTATTGACAGAGATGTATTGTGAATGTAATAATGGTTTTATTGGCAAGTTTGGACCTAATGCCTATTTTGAGAAGATTTATATCTTGTGATATTCAAACTATAAAATGGATATTTTTAGTTATATTTTATCCACAGGCCAGTTTTGATGCCCACCTTCCAACTGCACAAAGTAGAAAATGTGTTTTCAGTAAGTAACTAATTTGCAAGTAATTAGGTGTGCAAAGTGGAAATAAAGTGGACCATAGATTTGCATAGTCTGGAGATTAATCTTTAAAGGGGATCTGCATTATAGCCTACAGACTTTGAAGTGCTCTGCATCAATCTGCCTTTAACATTTGTGTCTAATTCCTTTATAAAAATTTCTGCATCCTTTTCCACATATTCTGCTTAGTGTCACTAAGGTGGTGGGGGGTGAAGTTTAACCCAGCCCGACTCTACATATTTACATCCACATAATAAAGTGAAAATTGTGAAATGGTAATCATTTCTCGAAAAGTGCTGCCTTTTTAATATGTACAAAGTGTTTTATCAAGGTGACATTCATAGAAGGAAGTTCTCAATTATTTTTCAAAAATGTAATTACACTACCGAAACCAGAAAATCAAACCTGCCACAAAACAAGATGAAATGTCATTGAATTACTATGTCCAAACTCTTTTACTTAAATTCCATTTATTTTGCCCAAAGCAGGTGACGTAAAAAAAATTAAGTATGCCATGTATAATGAATGCAAGGACTTGTATGCCAGATGAGGAACGGAGCTTTACTTTTGTGTCATTCATGGGGGCCTATTTCAAGTGTCTCCTGTAGATGTGCACTCTGAGGGTAATATAGGATGACAATGTCTATGCTTGTGCTATTTTTAACACAATGACAGATTGGTCATCGTAGTGAATTTACTGTGGACGGACTGTATCTCCATGAAAGCATGTCACATTTTGCATACCAGTCACAGAGAAAATTGCAAAATTGAAATATAATTGTTGATTTAAAATTGCTAGGAGATTACAATGTGATCCTGCAATCTAAACATCTGTGGACAGTTGATGGTATATAGATTTTAGAGCATTTACAAAGAGCTCTGTAGAAAAGTCTTGTTTTCTCTCATCAGTTTTTCTCTGCTCTCCTCCCAGATATGCCATGGCACGACTCAGCTACTACTTTGAGAAGAAAGAGGAATATTTTGGATTGACAATGAGCTAGAAAGAGCGTCTTGAGGGCCAGCGTTTTTCAATTCACAATGAGCCTTACTTGAGGCCAAGAAGGGCTTTTAGTGATGTGACCCATGTTCTCGTCTCCCACATCATACAACACTATGCAAAGCCTGAATGAGGGCATAGAAAGAGCTTATAAATGTGCTCCCCATTGTTTGTTTTTTCAGGCTGTAGTGTGAGTTAATATGTTTTGCTATCATTGTGATTTTTAAAATATTTGTTTTACCACAGTCGGTACACCGATAAGCCCATTTGGCAAATTGAGATGAGGCCTGTGCCAGAAGCACATTAATTGTTCCCACATTTAGCCGAGTCGCATAAAGCCACAAAAACTGAGCCTGATCATAAAACCCATAAGAGGGTTATTTGCATGCTTATTCAGTGTGTACCACAGTTCTTCTGAAAACAAGTTTCCATTTCAACTTATTTACTTTAAAACGTAGTGCTTTATTTTAAATGTGTCTTTTACAGGCCGTTATTGTTGTAAAACTGCTTTTAATGTACCTGAATGGGATGTTCATCAATCGAAAAGATCTGCACATTTATCTACATTATTCAAGTGCTACAACACTGTGCGAGGACAGTGGAAAACATCAGGACACAACTTAATGTCAAATTTGCAGACACACAGCCTTCATTCCAAAAGGGAAGTTTCAGTGCCGAAAATAAAACTAAACTTAACTGATCTAAACTTACTGTGAAAACCATCTTTGCTCTCTGAAAGTGCTGTTACTACCACTACACACTGATCCCTCTAAAGAAATGCATTGTTTGTTTGGGTTTTTTGCTTTTTTTTAAAGAAAACATGCATGATGGAAACTCTGCGTGTGTTTTTACTACATGTTAAGTAGCCACTGTTGTTTCGTTTTATGATTTATTCAAACCACATAAAAAAGGTAACACCGAATTCAGTTTCTATCTCTTGCTTTATAAGTCCCTTAATGCATGCTGTTTATATAGTAAACAAGTTGTTCCAACATGGTGGCACAACCTTTGTGGAACAGAAGAACTCTATTATAGAAACGTGAGTGAACAGTTGTTGATTCAGTTCAATTCAGTTGGTTTTACTTATTTCTAATTTATGAAAGGACTTCTTATTCAATATAAGCTTATATTTTTATAGCACCAGGGAAATCTTTAAGTTAAAGTATCTTGAAGTTATTTACAGTGTAGAAGGTATTTTCTATGGCAGACTTTCCAGGATGAACACAGGTTCATTAAGGCCAGCGTGCGTACCTGGAAATCAAAAATCTATGTGCAGACTTTACTGTACGGTTAGGGGATTATTCTGACCACAGGATAGTGGCACTAGATTAATACTATGAATAATTAATGATACTAACTGATACTGACCATGCCTCCAGCATCAAGAATGAAGGGCACAATCGTGCTTGAAACTTGTGATCAGGTTTACATTTACGGTCTGAACAGAGACAACATCAGCTGGATTTTGATCAGATGATGCCAATATACAGTAAACATCATGTGCCCCATGTTGTAGCTGAATGAATACAATGCTCTGGTTGTTGCTCAAATCTAATTAGTAACGAGCAAGTCATTTATATTTCAAACAGGACAGCTGCAAAGGTATCCTTTTCTGATTTATGAAAGGCCAGAATGTCAACGAATTATCTCTACTTTCTTTATCTGACCAGTGGATGTGTGTGTGGTGCGTTTACAAGAAAACATGTGAAATAAATAAATAAAGAAGAATTCCAAATGTCTTACTGACCAGCACCAAGTGATGTTATCGTAAGAAGACTTTGTCAGTTTCATGGTTTATATATTTGAACTGGGTAACAAACCAAGTGGCGATTCTGAGATTCCTCCTGAGATTATGATGTCATCTTGAAGTGCTGGTCCTCTTCAGATCCAGAGGTCAAAAATGTGGTCCAGCGTGCATTCAAGTGCTCTTAATTTCAACATTAGCAAAATGGATACTCCTCTGTGAGCATTGCTCTTAAAGGATCAGCACTAGTGTTTCACATTTTTCATGCCTCAAACCAACATAAAGGTGATGATTACTGTTTGATTTGCGACTAAAAGATATTCTAAGATCCACAGTCAATTCTCATGTGGTTAATGTGGCAAATTCAAGCTTGAATCAATAGGTGTGCTTGTTTTCGCATGAGAAAGAACAAGTGACACTGGCACTGGTGAATTATTGACTCAGGAACATAAATGTCACAGCTACAGTAGTACAAAGGTGATATTACTGTAACATGAACTGCAACAGAAATGATGATGTTCAATTTTCACTTTTTCTGAGTGTTCCTGAGACTTTCCATCTATTCTTGTTTTAATTGAAATTAAAACTTCAATATTTCACCGTAGATAGTCAGTCAAAATGATTTATACAAAGAGTATATTATTAGAGTATATTATTATACATTTCAGATCATCCAGTAAGGTCTAAAGGGGGAAATGACCAAATACTCTTATCTCTATCATTAAACATAAAATTTCTCTTGTCTTGTCAACAAACTGGTATCCGGTAGCACTTTACTCCATTTTGAATAGTGAGCCACAAGTTGCCGTATTGCAAGTGAAAGAAACTGATCACTCAAAATGGATGCAGCATACTCAGAAATGTCTTTGAGTTCCGTCCTCTGCACAGCTGTGTCTAGTGTCATTATCTCTGAGAGAGGCACAAAAGAGAATATGATTGTCAAATCAGTAGAGAGGATTATGGTGGGTGAAATGAGGGGAGGGCTGGCAACAATGCCGTTCTTTACCTCCTCACGGTCGCGCACAGTTCCACTCATCAAGGCTGCAGCCGTGTCTTTGAGTCAAACAATCCAGCTGCTTTCAAAGTGCATTTTTTGTTAAACATATAATATTTAATTAGCGGACTAATGCACTTAAAAAGACCCAAGGACTTTACTTCAAAAAAGGAAAAATTGGCCTTTTGTCCATTGCCCAACCAAAAAGTTCTGTAGATTTTTTTCTTTCACTTCTAATTGCATTAAAGATGAAGATGAAGAAGAAGAAGTATAGGCCTTTATGCAATGTTTCAAAGACATTGAAACACAAACACCACTAAAGCAACTCTTTTCAATGGTTTTTTTGTGTGATTTCCTTTTATTCAGGTATTGCATTTAGCTTTTTAGTTATTGTTGAAGGCCTCCCAAGGCTGCTGACCCTTGGAATTCTAATAACCCCCCCTCTAATTAACAATTATCATACATTTTACTTTGCTGAAAACCATCCAACAACGGATTCGCAAGAATGTTTTACAATGCATTAGCTAATACACAGTACATTTTATTTCATTTTCTTTTCATTTTTATCCTTAAAAGTAGATAAATAGTCTTTGCACTGTGCACAGTAAAGTAATTAGAAAAAATAAAAATAACTAAAATAACTATAGGAATAAATAATAGTACAATTGTAATAATAGAGTAATAAATATAGACCTAAACTTTTAATTAAACAAATAAAGTAAATAATTATAAATAAGAAAATATACAACTAGAAGAGATATACAATAAAATAAACAATATAATATACAATGCGAACACACAACCTTCTGGGTCTCGTCCGGTTTTATATTTGTGTAATTAACTTGGTCCAGTAGGTTGTAATTGGCTTGATGAACAGAGACCATGTTTTAATGAATGAAACCAATACTCTACACGGTGGTTGTAGTGTGACATCTGCATTTTTTTGTAAAAAAAATTTATGTACAGCCTTTTAGGGAATGAGTTTGCTATTCTTTGAGGAGGCATCAAGTTGGCTGTAGTGTGCAAATGAGTTTGGTGATAGAGTTTGGTTGGTCCAGTACACAGTTCGAGGGTCCCTGCTGTTGTTATTTTCCTTGGCGAGGCCCCAGGTGGGATTTCCAAATGTTGGTTGCTTGTGTAGTGTATGCTGCTCTATACATTTATGCCCTAGGAACATGCCACATGTAAGAAGGTCCAGTCCACAACCAAGATAAGATTCTGTGGTATGGAGCAGCTTTAGGGGACAAACATCTACACTATATAAACCTCAGGAAAGAGGTGGGCGAGAGGGGAGACATATTGGCCTGGTCCCTCTCTCAGGCAACCATGGAGCCTGATTTGATGCTGTACGTCTTGCAATAAAGATTGATTGCTTAAAAGAGACACAGTGTCAGCGGAGCCTTCTTCACCATCTTCACATCATCGACATCTAAGAAACTACACTTGCAAGTTCCAGTCCATAAATACCCACAACAAGTAGCACCTGAAGATTGAGGAAGAGGTTAGGGAGGTTAAAATAGCAGGACTGCAGTGATCTTTTGGCTGCGTATGGGCTGGGTGTTGGCAGTAACCATAATCTTTTTCCTCACATCAGTTTGATTTTTATGCATATCCAGGTGGGTAAGGCTAATCCTGTTGTTTCTTCAGTTATGATTACTGCTGAGAAATATGTGGGAGTTCCACTGGAGAAGTTACTGAAGCACTGACTGTTAGTGGAAATCACAGAGCACTATGGATTGGATATCAGGGACATGCATCTGAAGGAGAGCATGAGACATACAATAAAATAAAATTTGGTGCTCTCCCCTCTGAATCTCACGCTCATCAACCTGGAAAACATTTGACTCAGCCGCATCTAATGAAGGTGGTGGAAGCAGTGGGCTAACATCTGAGCAGCACAAAGAACTACTGTTGTTTCAAGTTGAAGTTAAAAGTCTCTAACTGGTAGAGCATAGGTTCAGTTTGGGTAATTTTGTTGGTTATAACTTCTGTTGTTGCTCCTGGACACTCACATTGTTTGATGTTAGCAGTAACTCAGGACGTGCATATGTTTCTCTCTCTTTTTGAGTGAGTAGTTGAGGATAGAGGCTGGTGTTACTGTTGCAGTGCATCTTTATGGGTGAGGTGCAAGAAGTGTTCGCCGCACTCAGTGTAGCTAAAAAGCAAGGTCTGTGTTTCTGAGATGTGGTGGTAAAAGCTCATACGTTGGTGCTGGTAGCACATTAATGGAGGTTCAGATCTTGGGAGAAGTTGCTGGAGTTAATACTGTGGGTTGTGTGAGTTGATAGCTCAGGAACATTACCTATATAAATCGACATGAGGTGAAGACAGCAGCAGAGGGAGCCACTCTAGATGAGCAGTATGTGTTGACGCAATGTGGTGAGCATGAGAGCAGGGCTTGGGATGATGCTGGCTACTGTGGAAATGTCAATACGTCCACCCAACAAGGAAATGGTGGGAGGGAGAAACAGGTCCTTGCCATGGTAAACATGAAAGGCCTGCATAAAGCCAGCTGCAATTTGATCTGAGCAAAGTATGTAATTGTTGTAAAGGCAAGGGACATTGGAAAGCTGAAGTCCAGCATAACTAGCTGGATCGGTAATGGGCATGTCAAGTCGGTCACACTTTCTGTTCCTCTCAGAAATGTAAGTCATGTTATTTCTTCCTGTGATTGTTCACCCTGTGTCATTTCTCTCTGTTGTTCCTTCTTATGAACAGAAGGAACCTCGGTGGATTGCAAGCAAGAGCAGTCTGATTTCTGGAGTTTTCTGTCTGATGACACACTGGGACTTTTAAGTCATTCATCTGGAGTTCTGTGGTTCCTTCTCTCCAGGGACTAATTCTGGAGAATAGGTACAGTTATGTTCGTACAGGTCACTGTGGTTTGGCTCAGGGTGAGGTGGCTTTGGCCTACCAATCCAAAGTACGAACTGGAGGATAGACAGTTGTGGGTGCACCACTGCCTGTAGTAAGCTCTTCTTTCTGTTACATCCCTACCTGATGGGTGTGCACAGCCTTTCCCTGGTGTTTTCACAACTTGTGCAGGTTCACAAGCTATGTACCATTGTGAGGCAAAACCTGAAGCTGATCAGAGTAGCGCAGACGAGAGTGGGGTTTTCTCTGTGTTTATTCCAGACTCTATTTTGTCCATTTAAAAGCTGAGAAGAAGAGTGCAGTGGTTATCTGTTGAAAGATGAGTCGGACGGCACATAGAGAAACCTTTATGCATAATCTAACGTTTCCAGTTGTACTTCTATCCAAATTCTGGGACAAGGTGCTGAGGATGTCATACAACAAATCAGTGTCCGTTCTTTTTCTCAGGTACCTTTCAGGTACAGTGGTACCTCTACTTACGAAAGGCTCTACACAGGTTACGAAGCGCCTCTTCTCCTCTGTTTCGAAAGAAATTTCAGGATACGAAAGGCGAAAATTTCAAAATATGTGCTGCTACGGAAAGTGAAAGTGAAAGTGGTGCGTCCGAGCTGCTCTGCCATTCGCTATCGCTAGGATGGGCCTCTTTGTGTATGTGCGTATACCCAGCATCCTCTTCGTTTTCCCGTCGGCCACGAGGATCACAGAAGCCTCAGTCTCACGCTAGCGAAATTCAGTGAAGCACGAAGTGTTCGGACAGTTTTCTGTCAGCTTTTGTTAGTGTTTATTTCAACTTTAAGTGTGTGTATTAACTTTATTGTGCAGTAATCTAATTCTAACATGTATTTGTTACAGGTTTTGATGCATTTTTATAATTTATAAAAAATCTATGTCCAAATTATGGGGGGCTTGGAACCGATTAGTGCATTTATATCCATTTTGTAAGTAGAGGTACCACTGTACTTCTTTTGGGCTCATGTGAAGAGTATTATCTTACATACCATACTCATTACATAGCTGTGACAATATAGAGTCATATTTTCAATTTGTAAGTCTTTGAAAGCAAGTTGAAGCAAGTGCTGATATTGTTTGTGTTAACTAACACTGATGCTTTTGGGAAACACAAAATGTATGTCGTATGCCAGTACTTTTAGCCAAACCTGTTATGTGGCTCTCGGGATGGCACTTCCAGTCTGTCTGTCTGTCTGTCTGTCACCACTTTGGTTTCAACAGCTTATTGAAAGTTTTTTTATTTTCTTTTGTAGCTTTTATTTGTAGACATTCATGCCCCAGAGAATCACTCTGTTCGACTTGGGTCATCCCCTGACTTTTCTTCTTTCTCCACTGAAGTGTCAGTGTGAGGTTGACGTTTGTGATTTTGAGAGAATATCTCAACAACTACTGGACAGATCATCATGAAATATGGCGCAGACATTCATGTTCGTCTTGGGATGTATTGTAATGGCCTTGTTGATTGCCTGATTTTTCATCTAGTGTCATCATCACTTTGCTTTATGACTAAATACTTGGAAAACTAATGGCATTAAAACCAGCTTCAGCAGTACTTCGTGTTCACTGCTTTTGCAAATATTAACATGCTAACATGGTAAGTCACTAGCATGGCTGTGGGCCTTTAGTCTTGGAGGGTTATATTTGAAAAGGCCATGTCAAATTGAAATAAACCACAGCAAATATTCAACCTACATTAATCTTTACCTTCCAATTTAGCTGGTGTCATTTAGGGCGTCAATGATTAAAGTCATGTGTAACCTGAAAGTCTCAAATGCACACTTCTTTACAACTTTTTTACCTGAAAAATCACAAAATCACAAGTGCTCACTGTGAAACTTGATCAGCTCAGTGGAAGTGCAAGGGTCAATTATTCCCCTTTTGAATCAAACACATTTGAATGCTTAAGCGTCATAAGCTCTTAGCTCAAAGGGGATGGTAGCGTGTTGCAGCACTGTGACCATTCTGTGCACTTTAATGAGTAGTGGAGGCTCCATGATCATAAACAGGGTGTCTTTGATGCTTCATTGAAAGAGCCTCTCCAACACGTCTGAAGGGGGCTCCTCCTTTGTAATAACAATTTATAATTCTCTTGATCTGGAGGTCTGATTGGCGAGGAGGGGAAAAACAGGATTTTGTTCTCTCTCCTCTTCAAGATGTTTTTTTAAAAATCAAAAAGTGAATTTGCCTTGGAGGGCCCATCCAAGACCAGGCTTTCATGAAGAAAGTGTGTCATTATACCTCATCATCTTGGCACACAACAAACCCACAAGAAAAGAAAGGTAGATTAAAAGGCTATGATATAACTGCTCAGTTTATCACTATGTCCGTTCCTCCCTCAGTTGAGGAGAACACTGTAGGAAAGTTGTTGAGCTTCACTGACAAATATCTTTTCATTTTAGTTTGTTTTTTTTAGTGACAATAAGATATGGTCAGTGTAGATTTCCCACAAGGATTTAGAGTTTCTAGGTTAATAAACAATATATCTGATTTTACCAAAAAAGCTGGGTTGCTGCAAATCCGAGTAATAGATGGACACAGTTCACATAATAATAAGTACAAATATGGAACTCTTTTAAAGGTCCCACTTAAAGATTTGTTTTGTTTACTATTACTTGATATGGATGTTTGACCTGTACAAAATGATGCAAGTGCTCACCTTAAATCTAAAATCTAAAATGTGCCAGTGCCAGTATGGTACTGTAACATCACAAGTAGCTTTGGAAGCCAATGTTCAGTCCATTCTTCAACTTACATGAGTGTGATACAGAAGCTGGACTTTCTGTTAAAATTTGGAAATACAGTGAAAAAAACTCTCACAGTGATCATATCTGTGCAGGTTAAATCCACCGTTATTATTAGTTTTATGATTATAAGTTTTTTAATTGAGTTATTTCCCATGCAGGTTACCATCCATTTGACATTTGGATATTTATTACGTGACTATAAAGACAGAAACAGACAGCCATGCTATTTAGGGGAAATTATGTGACTGGGCATCGTCAATCTACCTGACGAGACGTTTTCTGTCTCCATCATCAGCAGCCAAGATTCGCTGCTTGAGAAGTCTACACGAGGTAGCGCGTGGAACATCAAGTTTTACTACTTCATTTTTGACAGTTTTTAACTGTTTTTTAACTGAGTTAAAACAAAAACAAATACTGTAGTCTGACATTTTTTCATATGTTGCTATTCGTCAAAAACAAAAAAATTATAAAGACTTTTAACTTTTTTTTTTTTGTTACATAGGACACAGTATTTTTATATGCAGTAGAACGTCTGTGTGGGGATCTTACCTCCTGGGAACTACCTCATAGGGATAACTCAATTGTGCATCACTTTATTTACCAGAGAAAACTTTTGTCTTTGAATTGAATTTCCAGGGTTGTTTTCAGATGTAACAACCCCCAACCAGCTCTCATACTTGATGCATGCAAATCCCAAAGCTCTATGCCCATTAGATGTTTTTATATTCCTCTGAGTGCTAATCTCTTAACATTTACCTACCAGTAGCTTTAGCAACAGTGGAATTGTGCAAACCAAAGGGAAACTTGTGGATTACGTCAGTTTCCTTCCAGGATAAATAACATTTGTATAAAAATGACCATATGTATCAAGCTATGAAGCCATGGCCGCACTGTAATGAACTGCACTGTCCTTTGTTAAGGTGCTGAAAGCTTTGCACGCACTCACACCACTGTGCACACACAGAAACAATCTGTCAACTTGAAAACAGCTAAATGTTCATCCTGCAGAAAGGAAAAAGGAAATGTAAATTATGATGACTTATTTAACGAGATTAGCATGGCAACAGCACAAGTATGATTTCAAACACCCCTCCCAACTAAAAGCCATAGCACTGCACACACACACATACACAGTGCACACAAAGGAGTGTGTGACAAACTTGCCGGCGCCCCTTGCAGGGTGACGCTACAGTTGATTTGGGAATTACAATTAGATTTATGATGTGGCTGCATATGGCTGAGCTCTCTGTTTCTTTCACTGAAATGCTGGGATTGGCTGGAGCGAGCACCGGCGCCGTGGCGTATACACCACAGCACAGTCAGAATGTGTGGCGTTACCTCACACACACACACACACACACACACACACACACACACACAATGGAACAATAGGCCACATTTACTGTAATGGGCCACCAAAATATAAAGACCAAGTGGAATAGCCTGACTTTGGAAACAGAAAACCTTGTGTTGGAAATTATTAGGTCCCTGGAAAGTAAGAGCACTTTTTAGAGCAATGGAAACAAAGGTCTATGTGGCACTACCTGTAACATTTCAATTCTCTCACATGTACAACACAATAGGTGCAAGAGTTTTTTTTTTGCAAATGAACAGTGGAACAAAATATTCAACTCTCATCTCTTCAGAAAAGTAAAAGAAACAGTCAAAGGGCGAAAAAGGAAAAAGTAACAGATTTGCAAAGAAAATCTCAAGTCTGTACTTTTTTATTTGTTTATTTTTTTTTTTTTTGATTGTCTTTCTCACCAAGTTGTACTGACACTTTTTAGAGCCAAAGCTGGCTAATAAATACAATGAAATGTTAAAACGCACAATTTAATTTCAAATACAATACTCATCACAAAATATGTGTGACAGGGAAACTTATGTCCTGCTTCTGCAGGTCAAAACTGACAAGAGCATGAGGTTAACTTTTTAAAGAGATCAGAGGTGATGCGACCCCTTTAGGCGGCACTAGAGCTGCGGCGAAACGAAACTTGCTTCAATAAATGAAATGCTTCTAAAGAAATGGCAATTTACTTGTGTCTGGCGTGGACCAAGCTTCCTATAGAGTCCGGACATGTGACTTTTGACTGTTCTAATTTGAAAATCAAACAACAACTTCACATTAGTTAATACTAAAAATAAAAACATAGAATTTATATCCAGTGCTTAGGATGTGTATGACAATAACAGAAACGTTTATGCATGAAGCATTTTATCCTGTGATGCAAGCAAAAACCAATGTTCAGTCCCAGCTTGTGAAGCTTCTGCAAGGAAAAAAAACAACAGCCAAATGTGGTGATGATGAAAAAAATGTCACAGTCAGAAGAAGTGTGAAACAGCTAACGGCTAAACAGAGCACCCAGAAACCACCCGAGGTCACAGGTGTTGAAAATGGAAACATGTTCAGAATAGCAGAGTATGGTGAAAAGAGACAAAGAAAAAATATTATGTGTCTTCAGAGAAAGAATGTGACATTCGAGAAAAATAGAGGAAAAAGCGTGCACACCCAGCGTGGTGCTGTCCACTGCACCAAGACGAAAAGAGGAACATCTCGCTTCAGGCTGTGGAAAAACTCCTCCTCCTCGGACTGTGGCTGACTGAGGAGCTGATTGAGAGTTCTGCACTTTTTTTCCCTCCATTCTTCTCTTAATAATTTACTCGTCTTCAAAATATACATGCAAACGTAGAAAAAGGTACCCTTTTTGAAATAACAGACCTATTAAACCCATTTTTTCTTGCAACTATATAAATTCTTTTTTTAAACACAAGTTTGGTGTGTCGTTCCCCCATGATGCTGAGAAGACATTTACAAATATTAACAAGCTAATAAAAATAGTAACATTTTGTACACTTTTGTACCGATTCAAAACACAATTCAAAATACAGTGAGAGGGATCCAGAATATTAGAAACTCTTCTCCTACAGTAGGGTAATTCTGGGGCTGCTCATCCCCTTACCTATGATGCTGAACGAGCAGAGAAATAGGTACACTTTTAAGACTTGTGAATTCTCAAAGTGTCAAAGCAGAAGCTAAGCCAAAACTGTCTACACCTTTTGCCCGACTGTGATGGACAGACTGAATGACGGCGTTTGGTTACGCCGTCCTGCAGCTCCCGCACAATGTGCTAAGTGTTTTGGCCTCAAAGAACTATGGGCAATGTGGTTCATGAAAGCACCAATGCAGTGGAATTGAAGAACAGAGGCCTTCCATGCTGCTCTTCTGAGCTGGAGCGGCTGGCAGAGAGCGACACAAAATGTGTGTTTGTGTGTGACTGAGCGAGGGTGATGAAAACACAGTCCTCCCTGAGCTCTGCCATGTGATTGGCCAGCAGGGGAGCCAGCAGTTACCGAGTAGGAACTCATCTCATCTGATAGAAAAAGCTGATTGTATAAGACTTTTTGCAGCATTGGAAGTTAAGACTACAACATCCCGAGTGAATGTGAATGTAGGTTTGGCACATTTGAATTAAATCTGTACAATGCCTGGGTACTTTAATTACTTGATTAATAATAATAATAATAATAATAATAATAATAATAATAATAATAATAATAATAATAATAATGACTTATAAGGGATTTTGCTCCCTTTATTTCATTGAAAATCTTAAAAGTCCTACCACTCTTTTTGTATGAAAACAAACAAAACAAAAAAAAAACACATTCACAAGCTGGCACGTCATACCTGAGCTGGGATATTTAAAAAAAAAAAGAAGAAAAAAAAGAAAACAAAGACAGAGAACAAACAAACAAACCAAAAAACGGTAATGTAATGTAAGCAGTTTGTCAGAAAAAAAAGATGTAGATGCACTGTATTTGTAAGAAACCAAAGTAAGACTATAAGATTACAATAGCTAGGATTTATATTAAAACTTTTCAAATTTCAAGTTCCGACAGTCCAGAGTTTGTACAGGCAGTGACCTGTCAGAAGAAAGTCTATAGAACAAAAAACAACAACAAAAAAAACCCCCACAAAAAAGTAAATACATAATGATAAAAACTAAGTCACTCCTTAAACATTTAAGACCAAATAGCTGTTGAAGACCAATTCCTGACGCTTCAAAATCCATGCATGCTCTTTACAAACCACACAGCAATGTGTTCGTCGCTCATTTGTTCTTTGTCCCATTCTCTCACGCTATCTCTCTCTCTCTCTCCCTCTCTCTCTCTCTCTCTCTCTCTCTCTCTCTCTCTGTTGTCTAACCCCTATTCGCCCTTGTTAAGATTGTCAAAGTGTAGCAAACTGAAGTTCATTGTCAGGTGAATGTCTGAATGTCTGTTCAGGTTGGTTTCTTGGGTCACATTTTCCCACCAGCCCTCCTCTTCGAATGGACGTCCATCGAGATTCTGTCTCTCTGAGCATGTCCACTCACTGAGTCTGAATCCTGTCTGGGCATGCGCAGTGCATGGCGTAACATGTCCTGTAATAAACTGTTTTTATTTAAAAAGTCTCTGAGTATAACAGGATTTTTTTGTTGTTCTTGTTGTTTTTTTTTCACTTTTTACAACTGAGAGCCTGAGCACACTCAGTTGGCGCTGACGGCCTCCCGCGTCTCATGGTCGCTGCTATAGTCTGACTTGGGCTCATCCTCGAAGTCCTCATACATGTCCATGTCGTCGTCTCCGTTAGCCGGGTCGCTGGGCAGATCCAAGGCTCCGACCCCGCCACCATTGCTGCCTCCGCCGGGTTCGGACTTCACCCCGTACGTGCTCTGGATGACGGGGATGGTGGGCTCGGGGCTGGCTGAGTTGCTGGAGCAGTCTGAGGTCAGGTGTGGGGAAGGTGTGGCTGTCGTCGCCATGGATATTGCGCCTGGGTAAACCCCTACGCCGCCCTGGCTGTTACCAAGAGGAATCGGTGGCTGAGGCCTGAAAAATGAGGACCAGAAAAGAAAGTAAGGTATTAAACAGTGTTTATTAATGTGCAGTAAGCATCCTTTATATATGGGTCACAACAGGAAATAAGAATGAAATAGCTAAAAATATAAAGCAGAGAAATGGGTATAAATTAAAACAAACAAAGTCTATAGCTGTGAGGCAGCATAGTGGTCTTTTGGGCAACATGCTAATGTCATGTAAAATTATTACAAATCACACCGAAGGGACATGGATGTGAGCAACAAATTTCATGGAAATCCATGAGAGAGCTGCAAAAAAAAAAAAAAAAAAACATAAAAAGTGTCATTAGAGAAAATCAGAGGATCTTTTCTTTAAAGACCCATTTTGTACAAAATATACAAAATGACCTCTGAATCCAACAGTCGTTGAGATATTTTAGCCTGGACCAAAGCGGCGGACCACCAACCAATATTTCCATCCACACATTGTGACGGATAAAAAACCCAAAAGAATAAAATTGTGAACAGCAACATTTATCAGCTCTACAAGGTGGAAAGGTTGGTTGCCTTTTCACTGATTCATTAAAACCTCCTTTGAACAATCCACTTTGAACAAAACATTCATCCTGAAGCCACTTAAGTCAGACAGCAACGCTTCTCATCTGGCTGGGCATGTCCTGACACGGAGCGCTCCCTGCCAGCTCACAGCAGCACCGGCTAAATAACCTGTTAAGATATAGATGGAATGAGGTTGAAGGCACATCACTCAAACGGGCCCTCTGGCTGCTCAAATGAGCCACATAAAGCAGGAAAATTGCTGTCACGTCTCCCACCTAACAGTTTTTCTCCCCTCTGTCTCCTGAAACAATTACGGCTGTTCGCTCCGAGAGACTCATTTTCACATTAAACACTTTAAAACAACACTGGCTTAGCTGTGTGGAGCTGGTTGTGTACCGGCTCCCAGTAGCGATTTGATTCAGTTTTGATTGAAAGTCCAGGCCTGGAGAATCATGTGCTTTTTCTTTTTTCTTTTTTTTTTGCATTTGCTTGACCACACGCAGTAAATGTGGCATTCAGCCTGTGACGTCTGCCTCGCTCGCTGTTCCCTTTCAAACATCTGCTTACATTTCATATTCCACTATGTCTGTCTGTGTCCAATTTCTCTGCCCGCAAGCGCCCGGCATTGTCCTAATTTAATAAATGACAAGCTATTAAAAATCGCTCCTATTCAAAGCCGTGGCCTCTGGTAAATCCATCTCAAACACAGGCCACTGTGATGGCTTTAAACACATCCATGGCTGGTTCCTATTAAGACAATGCCACTGTTTTTCCCCTCGCTGCACTGACTACACTCTAAAAAACATACAGTGTTCCTCTGCAAATGTTTAAAGTCTTTCGCAGATAAAACCAGGAGGTTCCAAACATTTCATGGTTTCACTCCACAGACCTCTAACAAAGGGGATCCAGTTAAGAGCATTTCTTTTACGTTCACGCTGAGAAAATATAGAGTGCTAAGTAACAGTGCAACTTCTCATGAAACATCCCAATGCACCCAAACCCCCCCTACCCAATGTAAAACACTAAAATACTACAAAATACTGATGCTTTCCTTTACATAGCTAATTCTTTGCTAAAATAGTCATGCCAAGGTGACGACCAGGGTGGTGTATTTATTTAATGGGTATTAATAGAATGAGAGGTCACAGGTGCACTAAATGAAGCAAATGTCTTCTTTAGCGAGACACAGAGCCTGTTTGTGGGCCAAGGTTTGTGAACATCAGCTCACAATGGCCCCTCTTTGTGCAAAATTCCTCTTAACATTGTATGTAATGCAGCGATGGAGAAATGTGGGTTGGACGAGCTATTTCTGTGAACGTACACCTTGTTCCTGTAAAACTTTTGCAATTCAATTTCAAACTACGTACGCGACACCGCGCAGCTGAGCGTGCTCTTTGAGACTTCAACAGGACACGATTGTCTCCTGAGTAAAAGCTGAGGGTGGCAATAATTGGCGAATCTCTTCCCCACTTCCAAGCCACTCTCGAACATTTAACTGATGCTCAGGGATCTACTCACCCCACAAAGAACTGCCTCATCTCCTGGCGTCGTGATCGCATCATCTGCTTGTACTCTCCGATGCGCAGCTTCTTGCCGTCGATGATGCAGGTCCTCTTGGGCCGCGGCTTGTACTTGTAGTTGGGGTATTTCTCCAAATGGATCTTGCTCAAGCGGGCCTGCTCCTCGTAGTACGGCTGCTTCTCCTGGTTGGTCATGGCTTTCCAGCGAGAGCCTGGAACAAATGAATGAATTGAGTTGTGTTTTTTTTTTTTAAGTTCTGTTCAGAAAAAAAAGTACAGACTTGTTACGTACAATTATATATATACATATACATATATATATATATATATATATATATATATATATATATACACATATATATAATATATATTACATTACATAAAATAATATTATTTTTCCAGGAACATGGAAATTTATTTGATGTTTTTGTAGTGCAAATGAAGGTATCACCTGGATCTACCTTAGATTTAAATTACTTTTGAACTTCCTTGAATTTAAAGCCTTTAGAGAGTAACAAACCCATTTTTAACATGCTTTTCTCTAATGATCCAGTAATACTGGTTGAGCGCAGAGTTTCTTGAGGTAGGATGTCCCCATGTTAGCAGGCAGCATCTTAACCAACAGGTCCGTTAAAAATCCAAAGTGGATTGCACTTTGGAGAAAGAGTGATACACTGTGTGCTCCTTATTTTCCCCAGTAAAATGACCTTCCTAACAAGTGGACAGGGCCATTACCACAGGAACGCAGCACATCTGCAAAGCACTCTAACAACTGATGATACACACTTCTCCTCGTTTCTCTGTTTATCAAGGTTCATCACAAACTAATCTGGTACTTTTGTGACACAGGAAACAGAGAGGAGTGTTTTTTTTTTCTTTTTTTCTTTTTTTTTTTCATGTGCCTGCCACCCACTCCCCAAAGTCCAGCTGTGTTATTATGTTGGAGAGATGTGCATTGTACACATTTAGTCATTTGCACATACACAAAGTGCACTTTAAACGCTGCTTTTTGTTCTTATATTGCCACAGAGGGTTGATGAAATACTGAAAAGAAACTCCTTAATGCTTCCTGCCGACAGGACCTTACCATTCATATCTAATATATGAATATGAGGAGTATGAACAAATATCACTATAATACAAAATAAGTGTGTGAAACATTTGCCAAAATGACACATCACATAAATGATTGAGGGATTTCTTCACAGCCCCACCTAAAGAAAAGCTGGGCAATTTGGTAATGGCAGCATTTACATTCAACCACCCCCGAAGCTCACTGGAGCCCTGAATCGGACAGTGGAGGTCTTAAGAACATTTCATGAACAACCCTCACGCTCAATACCGTGTGAATGGCTATCTGTGTCGGGGAGGTTAGTATCAACACGGCTGCTTTTTAACTGAATGCATCCATCACACTAGTCAGGCTGACACAGTGGAGCTCTGTGTGTGAAGCGTTCCAGGTTTAAAAACACACTAGTCCTTCTTATAGTCCGAAGCCTGCTGCTGAGAAACCCTGTGAACTGTAATATGTGAAAAAAATTTACTGCTTTGCAAAGATGGGGGGGCCACTGAAAAAAAGCCACTGATTTTCTGCATATTTCCGCTCAGATAAATTCAAAGAGATCGTTTTAAAATTCTATTTTCATTTGAATTTGTATTGTATTATTAAATAGTTTGGGGGAAATGAGGAAAACATTGTACATTGAACGGTGTTTGTAGTAGGTTAGGGTCAGTGTCCCTCTCCTATCAAAGATAACTCTTTAAAATCTCACCTAGGATCTTGCTGATGTTGGAGTTGTGCATGTCGGGGAAGGTCTGCAGGATCTTCCTCCTCTCGTCTTTGGCCCACACCATGAAGGCGTTCATGGGCCTCTTGATGTGGGGCTCACTGCTGTTCCTGCCCCGTGATTCCCTGAACACTCGCGCCTCTGTGATATTATTCCCTGTGTGACACAAAGCAGTGACGTTCTCGATATGCCCTTCATTGACACATTCATCTCTCACACTTTCACGCATGAATTGCAGGATATTGCACCGATAAGGATGAGCCTTTCCGGTCTTTTTCTTCATCCCGAAGGCCTCTTTGGGAGAGGATGTATAACAAAAGTATAACAAAAGTCTGCCGCGGGTCTTGCTGGGGTACCGTTAACATGTGCACACACATGCATAGCCATGAACTGTACACACGGTTTGCTTCCCCCGATAGCATCTCGGTGCCTATGCTCCTGTGTTTACTCCTCTGGTTCTAAACTAAACCACAATGAGCAATCCTCAACCCCTCATCGCCTGTAAACAGTGGTACTTTATGAGTAACAGGTGGGTTGGGAGAAGAAAAAAAAAGACTTAAACACCGAGTCAGTGTCTTTTAACTGCATAAAAAAACTGAAATACAGTACACAAGGTCTATTCTTGTTGTCTTTCAATAAAAATGTAAGAATTCGTATTTGCCGCAAACTTCTGTGACCATTTAACAGATTTGTTGCCTGTGTTCGCCCATTTTTGTTTGCATACTTGCACTGGGTGGGATCTTGTGTCACAAACACTCGTGGAAAAAAAAGGAGGAGAATTTAGCCTCTTGTCATGTACTTGCAGGAATAATAATAACAGTGTAAAAATTTTCAAGAGAGTAAAATGTTGACATTGAACGCTCTGTTTAGCCGTTGAGGGTGTCCTTCACCATAGCTTCCTGAGAAGCACAATAAATATTTGTATTTGCTAAATACCTGCGTGCTGTGGCTGTCAGGAAGATGCCTGCTTCTTTATTGTGGAGATCTGAGATGCGAGACCCCAGAAGCGGAGCCTGTTCAATGTGGGGCCCGCAGACTTAAGGGTCACTTGCATCAATTTAGTCTGAATAGGATGCCACTGCCTGTAATTTAAGACTATGCTTCTCAGAACTCCTGCAACTCTCTTCTTTTATAGCCTTTCATCTGCTATCAAGTCTTTTGTGCATTCGAGGGCATTTCTGAATTATTAAGATTATAAGAAACCAAATATGGAGAGCTCAAGAGTCACTAACAAAATTCAGCTAGGCAAAAAAAAGCAGAAGAGGAATGAGTTTAAAAAAGAAAAGGAATAATGAAGGAGATGGGAAACCGAGGTTCATACCATCCAGATCTTCTGGTCTTGTCAGGTCAATAACTCGATGGACCATCTTCCCAGCGTCCTCCCCGAGCTTCCCCAGGTGCTGGCTCAGTGACTCGTAGTGCAGCCGCTCCTGCCACAACAAAAACAACAAAAAAAAAAGTCACGAGAGGTTACTCAACCCGAGCAATGATGTGGTTAAGTTTGAGAAAGCTGCCAAAAGAGAGATGATTTTAAATTCCATTTCAGTTCTTATTATTTAATGTGTGGATCAAACCCCTGCGTAAGCCTGGCATCTTTTAAATTGGGTCACTAGGGATGACTTTGATGGTAATGACAATAAAACTAACTGCCAGGTTGAGCTGGCGTGGAGGAAAGTGCAGCAGGATATATTTCAGTGCAGCTTTACCATTTTTTATTTATTTAGGTTTTTTTTTTTTTTTTTTATGATAGCTGAGTGAAATGAGTCATGATGTTGGTTATGTGATAAGCTAATAGAAGAGCCACAACCCCTTGAAGGCCATGCTAATCATCAGTGTCTTCGCCCGGCCTCCCGTCACCACGCGCTCTCCCTGATTCTGCCGCCTGCCTGCCACTCCACTTCTGAGACAAATAACTTCTACAAGCAGCCCGCGTCGGGGCCTTCCAGCTAAAATTACCCGACCACGCTCCCGGACTGCGGTGGAAAACATCGAACCCTCCGCACAGCTAC
>JAOXYL010000090.1:6056141-6081916 GCA_028564955.1 Terapon puta | reverse complement strand
CTATAATGACATTAACATGGCCAAGGCCAGTGCAGCGCCAGGACACACACGCACACACACACACACACACACACACAAAGGAGCCCATGATCACTTTCAGCTCGAAGGGAAATGTCTATGTCGTCCATACTTGAAATGAACGCGATGGGACAAAAATACACAAACAGAAAGCGAAATAAACAGGAGCACGCACACACACACACACAGACGTCACCGCTATGTCTGCCTCTGAGTCGAATCAGCGCAGGCAGCAAATAGCTCGACATTCAAACTTACACTGTGATACCATCTACGGCAGTTGTCTCATTCCCCCCAGAGAAGTCTAACAGGCTGTGTCAGTACAATGTCATAAAACAAAAAGGGCTCGGGCAGAGCTTCAAAGTTTCGAAGGGGAGGATTTGAGTAACAAATGTATTTGACGGACAGAAAACAACACAGAAATCCAAGGTAAAGAAAAAGAGCTGGTTTCGTTGCCTCCCGAGGTGGAGCGGGTGAGTCACACTCTCAGTATCCAGCAAGTTCCATCCATGAATTGTTTAAGACAGAGCAAAGCCTTTGAGCTCTTTAGAAGAAAAAAAACACACACACAAAACTTCTCCATTCTAGAGAAAAAAAAATTACGTATTTAAAGCTAAGAGAAAGAGTCTTTGAGCTGCTGTTGTTAGGTAACGAATAACACACTGACAACAAACACCAAGGCCTGCTGTCGTCCTCGAACCGGAAACAATTACTTTGAGACTTTCCAAATGAGCTTTTTATTAGGAGGCATGGAGCTATAAACCAAATTACTGCATTGCTTTGGTTTTGTTCTTATAAAGTTGAAAAATATAGAGCGTGCGGGGCTCTCCCTGCAGTACACCTTAATCTGTGATCATTTCAAACTTTGCGCAAAAACCTCTTTAAAGCAACAAACTTATTTGGGAACATCAGTGAGAATTTTTAGGCGGACCTGCCGCAGACAACTCACATTAAATCTTAATAAACAATTTATTAGTATAGGCTGTTGTATAATTTATAGTTATGAGTTTCTCAGTGTTTACTAGTATAATGAAAATGAAAAAAATCAACTTGGGACTGAGGATAAGTACGGCAGAGATATATATTTGCCAGATTTTGGATGTTTTCCTCCTGAAGATGCAAGGCAAACAAGTCCAAAAAATTCAAAACAGCCTATCCTTGGAGTGCACCAATCATGACCTACTTGGGGTTCGTGGGTTCAAAGTCTCCACCCCTAAAATATTCATGAGTTCCTCTCCTTCTTCTCCTCATCCTTGCAAGCAACATGGGATCAATTGCGCAGGAAAGCCGGTCTAATCATTTTCCCTATTTTACTGAATTTATGATCCCTGAAATCTGTGATTGGCTGATCAGTGTGATTGAAGATGTTTTGGAATATGGATTTCCCTCCGGGTATAAGACCCTGGTACAAAGGCCCTGTCTCCTTCAGCCCAAGGGGGAGAGCTGAGCGGGGGGAAGAGGTGAGCATGGAGGGGGATGATCCCCTCTTGGGAAGGACCCTTTAATTGGGCTAAAACCCTGAGGCCAGGGCCCCCCCTCACCCCCCTTCAGGCCTAGTGGAGAGCTGGACTTCATTATACACACACTGATACACACACACACACACATACACACGTACTAATGTTAACACCATCTCTTCTTAAAAAAAAAAAACACTTAGTCTCAGTCAAGGCAGGCACACAAACACACACACACACACACATACACACTCACACGCCAAAACCATCACTTGTCATTGGCCCAGCTGCTCCCTCTTCAAAGCCGTTGGCTTCTGGGTGGCCGTGGAGATGAGAGAAGAAAAGAGAAGTCCTCAAGAGCTGCAGCCCGAGCCAAACAACACCAAATATCATCCATGAATATTCTTCAGACTCATGCATGAGCTGAAACCTTGAACACTCGGCCAAAGCAACACGGGAAGGAAATGTAACACAGGAGCAAGGAGTTCGGAGATCTACAGAGGTGCGTCTGTGTGCAGCGTGAATGCAAAGGCATGAGAGAGAGTATTAAATGGATTCTGAATGCTGTATAGGGATACATGGAAAGTACACCCCCATATACACACTTTTCTCCCCACCACATCATTTTGCCTACTGCAAAGAAAAAGTTTTATAAGGATGAGTTTTTTTTTTAAGTTAACAAATAAGAGATACTTATGTAGCAGGCTTTTCATTTCTTTGTGAGCGTATTCTGTGGCAAAAAGTTTCTAACATTTTTAAATTGTTGTTGTTGCGTACTTCTACTTGAAAATGCTATCTGTGTTATAGGTGTAGGTCAGCACTTGGGTAAAGTGTGTCACATGCACTATACAGCCCATACAAACCTCGTATTAGTGTTGTGTGTGCACGCAGACCAATCAGCGTTTCAATCAGAATTCTTTCCCGACATGAAAGAAAATGCCTTTGAAAACTGCATTTCGGACATGTGATTCTCATAGATCTTATCAGTGAAATGTGTCGGTGTGTCAGCGTGCCTTCTTATGTCGCGCCACATGTGATCCGTCCGTCCCTCTAACCTTGTTGCCGTTGTTGAGGCTCATGCTGCTGAGGGCCGACAGCTTGGCCTCCAGACTCTGATGTCCTGGCTGCTGCTGCTGGTGGTGGAGCTGCTCCCTCTGGATCTGCTCTCTCATGCTCCTGGCCTCCTGGATGGCCTTCATCACCGCGTCCTGGTCCCCAAACAGCGCCGTGGAGTTGAGGCTGGACAGGATGTCTGGGAGGGGAGAGAGGAAGAACTGTCTGTCACTTTGACTGAACTGAAAGTGGAAAGCAAAGGAGAGACCGTGTTGCTTCAGCACAAGAAGCCAGGATTACTTTCTTTGTTCTTAATCTGCCATCTTTTCATCAGCTGTGAATATTAAAGGCTGAATAGGGAACAACAACAAAAAAATGATGCTAGATGCTGTTGTTCACCTGAAGAACATGCATGTTTGCAATTTCATGCTCCTTCATAAACACTATTGAGCTTTGAATACAAAGTGCAAGTGCTGGAAAACCCAAACTTCTGAATGCTCACACATAAACATCTATGAAATACTATTCAACCATCTGTGTAAATACTATTTAAACATCTGCATAAATATTTTGCCTAATCTCTTCACGGGGCCAAATGTTACTTGAGTTGTTTTCCAGCCCACTTGTGTCTAAACGTGACGGAAAACCTCCCCTCTCCTCGTTTACGCTTCACACTT
Organism: Terapon puta; assembly: GCA_028564955.1. Classification (NCBI taxonomy): domain Eukaryota; kingdom Metazoa; phylum Chordata; class Actinopteri; order Centrarchiformes; family Terapontidae; genus Terapon; species Terapon puta. The sequence goes on along the minus strand of JAOXYL010000090.1, from coordinate 6,078,711 downwards.
TTGAAGCCAATGCGCATTTGAAGAATAAGGAGGTGGGGAAAAAAATAAATAAAAGGATGCAAAGTTTCCGTCGCCCTCCTTCGTTTAATTAGCAGCGAAGTAGGAAGCACTGTATGCTTGGGTGGCCGTTAAAATGGGCAAAAAATAACTTTGCAGGGAACACAACCGTCGCGTCCTCAAAGCCACTCCAGAGGAGCTGGCGAAATTGTTTTCTGGGGGGATATAATGAGAGGGTTTAGATTGGCCTTAATAACAGATAGCAGAGGTAGGGGCATAAAAGGTCTAGCGCGGGCAGACAATGATGTGAGGAAGCTCTTAAAAACCAAATAACGTGTGCTGGGTTTCACTGCTTCCGCTGCCGGGGTTTTCATTGGGGCTAAATACAGGGCTTTGGACTCCTGTAAAACACAAACAGACACACACACACACATAGACAAACACACACACAGGTCTCCTCGTGGGGTTGAGGTGTCTGCAGTCTATCTGGCCCATGCGACGCTGCTTGGTTTGTCTGTGTGTGGCAGGGAGGTGTTTGGGTGGGTGATGTTTTTGTTTTTCCGGTTGAGGGGAAGGCAAGGCACGTTTTTTTTTTTTTTTACACTGGATTGAGGATGTGTTTGCTCTGGATGGATGTACAGTACAGATGTGAACAATACTGCGGTGCATGAAAGTGTACGGGTGTTTTGTTTGTGTGTGAGAGAGCGTGTTCTCTGTGGAGTGCGTCAGTGTTTCCCCTCAGAATTGTTTCTTGGCGTGGCGAGGCAGCATTTAGACCACGTGAATCTTATTGAACATGTCAGTGAAGCCAGTGCTAATGTACTTCTTTTAGCACGGCAAGGCCCATCCTGTTCGCAGAGAGGGAAAGGAAACGCTGCTGTTAAAGTGTGTGTTTGTTACCTACCCAGAGATGTGCTCCTGCCCATGTTGGAGATGGGGCTTGGGACGCGGCCCTTGCCCATTGCTGTAGGGCTGGTCTTGTTTCCGGAGAACAGACTGTGTGTGGGGGACGTCGGGGAGCGAAGAGGCTCGGCCGTCTTGGGTCGAGCTGAGAGGTTCAATGGCTGTGTGGATCCTTCCTCCTGTCAGTATGACAAACACAAAAGTGTTCAACGGATCAGGATCTGCACCAAAATGGGACTAAAAGAAGACATATTTACAAGCGATGGTTCATGTGAAAGACAAATTTTATCAGAGCAGCACAGAAACTCTATGATTATTCTTGCAGCATAATCCACTTCTGCTATGTCCATCCGTGCTAACAGTGTGATATAAGCACATTGCAATATTGCTATAGCTAAATGCATTTCTTCTCAAGACATTTTAGATGAGGCATAGTGCGACATAGACAGAGTGTGCAAAGCAATATTTTGGCAAAACTTTATGTTTTTGCTGTGAAAATGGTCCAACACTCAAATTGTTCAAGAATATTTTTGTCATGCTCTCACTGGCTAATCGGTTATTGCCTGTCAGAAAGTAAATTCCACCGCCGACCTCTGTGAATCTGACAGGGAACGAAAAGTCTTCCTTCTTATGTCAACAACGGCACATTTGGTCTTACTGGTCTTATTTCTTATCAAAGGTTCACGACCACACTGGTCCACATGAGGAATCCTTGGATAAGAAAAAGCAGTGACAGGAAAAAAAAACTAATCCTGCATGTCAACACGGCCTGACTGCAACTCTTGTGTTGGCAGCAAAAAGCTTAATGAACATGGATCTAATTTGGAGCCGCACTTCAGCTGAGGGAAGTGTTGAGAAGGAAAGGAGTTTAGGGCGGGTTTGGCGGCGGGACCGAGGAGGGTTTAGGCTGCGGGTGGCATGCCAAAGCTTCGGCGGGGTTGGGGGGGGCGGGCTGAGAGCATGTGGGGGTAAGCGGAGGGTGGGGCGTTTGGAGGGCACAGCACTACTGTTTGAGTGCGGTGAGCTCTGACGCCGGTCTATTGTGACGCCGGTTACAGCTGTGCCACACACACTCACACACACACACACACACACACATATGGCTTCCATTACTGCCTCGTCGTCGAGCTAAGATGAGGCGTGCGCTCTCTCCAGTGAAGGGATCTGGGCTCTTGCCAAACAGCAGCCAGCGCCAGTGTCAGTCTGTGAGTGTGCGCGTGCCCGTGTGTGTATATCAGTGTGGGACTTTTTAAATAAGCTGTTTCTAATTGACAGGGGGGGGGGAGAGCGCGGGCCCATGCGCAAATCGTTTGTTTCAACAACTTCCAAATTTCCAGCCACTCACTTTTGCGTGCACTAATCACCACCATTGCTATTCTTGTGTTTTCCTATCATGCATATTCTTAACTCACTCTTTCCTTTGTCTTATTATGTTGTCTGTTACTTTATACACTAAAGAGATGTATACATATCCTTTATACATTTATCTAATTCCCAGCTTCTCATTGTCTCCTGGGTGCTGTCATCTTTGTCTTTGGTTGGTACATTAACCTGTAACTTGGATTGCAATGTTCTCAATCACAGACATCTTAAATCCTGTTGAATCATTTGAACCAATGCGCAACAACGGGCTCACCTTAATCTGAGCAACAGGACTGGATGCTCTCTTCTCGCTCTTCAGGGCGGAGGGGGAAAGGGGACCAGAGGGGTTTGGAACCTGCGGGAGGGGAGTCATCTTGGCTCCTGGTGAGATCTGCATGCTTGCCAGCTGGGCAGCATACAGCTGCTGCAAAAAGGGAAGAAACCAGCTAAACCGACAGGCTATTAACATCCCTCGCCAGCAGCTAGTCAGTGGCTTTCCTCTTTCATTCTCTTTTCCCCACACCCTTGATCCTGCTGTTGTTGTATCCTCTCCCCGGCGCTGCCTGCATCTTTTGAGGTTTGACTGGGTGTGCGTCCGAGCCAAACGCACACAGAGCTCATATGGAAAGAAATGCACACACGCCTCAATCTGAAGTGTCCCACACAAATGGGAGATTACTTTGAAAGGTAGAGTATTTATAAGGGAGGCATTCCAGCAAAACATTTCTACTTTAAATTATCTGCAATCCCTTTCTGACAGGTATTCTTTCAGCAGATGCTGGGAGCAGCTTGCATATCGATTTGCATCTAAAAATAAATCCAGACAATAGTTGAAGAAACTTCTGGACGCTTTGCTTGAATTCTCCTGGAGTTTGATATTGACTATCTACAAAATCTGTTACTCTTCTGTACAAATGTGAGAGTGTAAATATGGAAATTAGCTTTTTAGACAATATCTGGCTCCACATTTCTGCCAATAAAAGGCTGGTTTTCTTTAAATCTCAAAGAACAATGTGAACCACAATTGAATTACACCACATGGTTTTTTTTTGTTATCCTGACTATTCAACCCCTGTCATCTTAAATGGTAAGAGCCACATAAAATCTAATCAAATTAGGATTGAAAACAATACTTTATGAGTCTAAAAAGAAACACTTGAGACTAATCTTGTCACATAGGGTTAGTCCTTGCATAAACAGTTTCTTCACTAACTTTAATCCCAAAGACAATAGTGGACAATCATCTTTAAGTAGGTGTAGTCACACTGCAATTACATCTTGAGCGCGAGTCAATTGAAAAAGACTTGAACATGGAGTAAAAATAATAGAAAACGTTAAGAAAAAAAAAATAAAAGGCTTGGAAAGTTTAAGCCATCTGCCTTCAGGGTTGGACGAAAAGCATTAAACGTAGAAAAAAAAGGGTACAGATTTTCCATCCAACAAAAATCAAAGAGTCAAATACTCGCCCCACAGTCCAGGGTCTTCTAAATCAAAGCTAGCTGGCCAGACAAACCGCTGCCTGTAACCACTGTCAACCCCTGTCTAAATGCATTGGAGTGTGAGTGCTGGAGTATCAAAGAGCCTGTCCTCAGGAAAACCACCCAGACACGGCTGGCCCTCGCTGAGACTCTCGTTCTTTCTTTTTCTGCTTTCCCGCTTTCCTCTCATTTTTCGTTACTCTCACCTCATCTATACTCTCCCACTCCTTCCACGTTTTCCCCTGTCTTTTGTCCTCCTCCCTTTTGATTCTCTGTTCTGAGATCACTCCTCGTATCCTCTCCTCCACCTCCATCTCTATCTCTGTTTCTGTCCCTCTCTGTTTTTGCCCTTCGCCCCCTCAGACTGAACGGCCCTCAGTGTTGTGAGATCTGATTTCCTTGTAGTCAAAACTGCAAAGCCTCCTGGGACCAGAGATCCAAAAGCAAAGAGCTGGTTAAAGCGAAAAAGAGTGAGGGTTTGGGGCGGTGAGCGGGGGTTGGGAAGGGGTGGAGAGCGTTGCGCTGCAGACACACGAGACCACCGTCGCTTCTCCGACGGAGCGCCAGGCTCAGCGGTTGGGGCCGGAGAAATTGGCTGGCCCTCTTTCCACTTCTCTCGGAGCGATATTAAACACAAACAGAAGGGGCCTCACCGTTGAAACAAAGCCCTGATGTCACGCCGCTTATTTTCCTTGGAAGGCACCGGGAGTGCTCGGGCCAACCCCTGGCGATATGAGATCCCCGTAAGAATGTGCCTCGAATGGCTGGTGGTGAGGCCTCTCGTGTCAATCAAGGCGACCGCAGAGTTACTTCTGGTGATGCCTGATATTCTTACAGCTCTAAGGGGAGCAGGGGCAGGGCCAGACACACGAGGCTTTGAGGTAAAACACAAACGCACACACTCCCGCAGAGGGCACGGCGTTGCGAACTAACCCGACTCTACTGTGCAGCCGATTCCGTCAGCAATTCCGCACATGAAGAGGGGAACTGTTGAACAAACAAAAGACTGAGAATAAGAGCTTTCACCTTTTCTTTTTTTTTTTTTTTTCTCTGCTCCCTAACGACACCGTGAGATTGATTGGCGACTGGGGAGGCCAATGTGCAGCGTAAACAACCCCAACTATAGCTCTCGCCATTCAGTCAACCCCCAAGGGAAGACAATGCCGCAATTTCCTAAATTACAAATTGACAAAGAGGGCCTCGATTCACAACACAGCTGTCCGGACTATCTGACTGGCCGCTGGACGTTAGTGCTAATTTGACTAAATTCCAAATGATTAGTCTGTCATTTCTGACCCTCCTGATCATCAGCAGGTTTTTTTTTAATAGCCTTGGCCTACTTTGGTGTAATCTTTAAGAAAGCAGAGAGGAGGTGATGTCGTTGTGGTCTGGGTGTGGGCAGCCCTGCCTGGGCTGCTGTAATGTAACCTGCCAACAGCCTCCCCCGTGCTCAGACCGGCCTGTCCCATTAGGACTGAGTGGAGAATCCCCTTAGCCGGCCTCTTTTAGTGTCGAGCTGCTATCGATCTCAGGAGTACACAAAACAAATGAGGTTTTGTCTTTTTCAGCAGGTCCGGAGGGGGAGGAGGAAGAGGAAGAGGAATAGGGTGAAATGGATCGACTGCCACTGAGCTGGCCTGCTCCGAGGATGGAGGCTAAACATCGCACTGGGAGGGGTCGCTGTGTCCAATACAGTGAAAGAGATACACCGAGGAGCAGGCTGCATAAAGACAATCATTATCTCACTTCCAGCTCTCTTTTACAGAACAGATGCTTGGTTTTTTTGTTTTTTTTTTTTAAGTGGAGGCAAACCAAATCTGATTGCCTTCCAATCATTGTCCTCATTTACGACAAAGGAAGCCATTCTGGCCTTATTATTGTATGCTGGCAACAGGACAGAAATCATGACTCTGGGGCACAAACGTTTGTTCCTCACCACCGTCTCTATGCCTCCGATACAGAAACAGAAATAGGCAGAACACAGAGACAGACAGCGGGAGATGTCTTATGATTTCAACAAGAATGTCTGCTAAGCAACTGTATTTCACTCGCATTAGCCGCGACAAAGGGGGCCTTTCTTCGGCAGGAATCCACTGTTTGCGAAGGGGTCTACTCCGAGGCTCTGGAAACAATTGGCCCGATCGAGTTCCCACGCCGATAGCACGACATCCGCACGACATCGAAATTGTTAGGTCACGTCGAGAGGGGTCAAGAACAACAGGGCGGCTTTTGCCAGACATTTCCATCATCCTGCTCCAGTTTGACGTTTTTCTTCAACCGATTAAGGCATAACAGAGGAAATCTATCGCTGCTGTTACTTCCTGAACCTTCTTCAGTCGTTTGGAAAGATGGTAAACCCTCTTGTTGCTTGTGCTGGTTTATTTGCACCGTCTGAGAATATGCTCTTTCTCTGTGCCAGTTTATGCCCGCTTGACCATCAGTGCCAGCCAGCTGTCAGAAGGCGAGCTACGGGGCAGAACTACGAAACATCTGGACGAGTCTGCCTCCAACATCTGCCCATCCTGTACTCAGCACAGATCTGGCATTAAAGGGATTTGATGCCAGCTGGTGTGTATTTGACTACAGTGTGTAGCAGAGAGCGACTGCTAACACAACTAACGTGGTGTAATTGCAGTTCTTTTTTTTCCATAAGCTAACACAAAGTTTCACTCGTTGGAGTGTAAAAAAGCGTAACTGAGACTAATAACTAGACTAAAACTAAAAAACACTTAAGAACAGGCAAGATCTCAGAAGACACTGTCGTATATTAAACACACAGCAAGAAAAATCCCATCCTGTTGATTACAAACGATAATTAATGAATCAGTAATACATACAACTACATAAATTTAAGTGCATATTTAACTCACTCCGTAATGTTAATACCTTAGTGTATACTCTGCCTGTATGAGTTTTCTTGTCATTTTAATTAGTGTAAAAGTCCATTTCGTCACAGCTTTTAACATGACAAGCGGGACACGGTCAAACGGTCGAGGCTGGAGGCAAAGGCCAGAGAAATTCTTCATGCATGATGAAAAAAAAGAGATAAACAGAGACACAAGAAGTTAGTCGAAATGTGTTAGTGAGGCTCTGGGTTAAAAAAAAATCCAGTCACAGTGATTTTGAGAAAACAGACTTTCAGTGCTGTCGTTGTCCCTCACCTCCCAAAGGCAGAGCCCATAAAGGAAGCAGAGCCAGAGTTGAGAAAGAGAGAGAGAGAGCCACTGTGGCACTACAGCGTAACCACAATGGCTACATGCAGGCCAGAGGGCTTAAGATAGTGCAGGATGAAGAGAAATCAAGCGTTCCTGTTCTGCTCATCAGTTTTGCCGTAAATCTCTCATATCAGAATCACATTATGTCGGGTTTCCTGCAGAACTTTCCAGCCTTAAATATGCGGCCCTGCTAATATCCGCAGAAATCATTACACTGTTATAAGCAGACAGGGGCGCCGCATCACACGACAAAGGCCACGTCTGTCATGATGTCATGATTTCAGCTAGACAACTAAAGTGATCACAAGACGAGACGTGTCTGGATCTATCAGATTCTTCTCAGCTGTCACTGACGGATCACATTACATGTTGGCTGTATGGTCCTTAATCAAACCAGTGCTCAGCATGTTGAGGAAAAAAGTTATTTTTAGCAAGGAAAAAATGAAGGAAAATGGCTTAATTATTAAGACATTTTCTGAGGGAAACCCTGTAGCTGTCACATACACAGCGAACACACTCCAAAAGCATGCAGCCAATACATCCATGATTCTCCACAGTATTCACAAAATAAGCATTTAGTGCAAAGCTGTGAGACTGGATAGCGGCACACCATGCAGGTGTTTTTTTGTGTCCATCTCATCTCTATTTTCTGAAATGCTGTAGGGGACATTGTACCACCGCACAAAGAGTGCTTTTGGCAAATTTTCGAGATGAGGATACATAACTTAACAAGTACGATTCATAAATCTCGTCATGATTGCTTTTGGCGTAGGCATTGTTGTCAAAACAATGTCCAAACATGTGCTGCGAGCCAGCGCCTCCGTCTCACAAAAATTCTTCAGATAATCACCCTTTTTTTCTCTCTCTCATAAACACTTCCCCGCGCTCTGTCTTCCTCCCTCTCCCAGTCTCCTCCTCGATTTCAGCCAGCGCTACGATGAGAAGCTTCCTCTTTCATTCAGTTTCCTCTCTGCATCTCATTCTCAACGTCTCAGGCAGTGTTTAAATGTGAATGAGTTTGCATCTCCGACATCATTCATCCTCTTACCTCTCACCCTTGTGAGAGGTAAGAGACTCTTTTGATCATTTCAAAGCCAGAAGTGGAGATAGGCTGCACCGAGCCTCCGATCCCCTCAGCGCAGCACGGCGCTTTGCTAAGTCAATAGCGGCTAATGAGGGCCTTGATAAGCAAAAACCACAATTCAAATTGAATAAACTAAGATAAGGATTCTTGTAACATCCAAAAGCCATGCTATGGTAATGACTGGCATGATGAAGCAATATTGTTTGCGAGTGAAAAAGCTTTTGAGGGCTTTTGTTCTTTCCTCTGATAGTAGGTACAGCAGGAGGGGCGACGGGGGCGTGTGATGAAATTCCAAACCGCCTTTAGGGAGTAGCGATTTCATTTTGCCCCTTTTTTTTGTTTTTGTTTCACTTATTTTTCTGTGCAAATATGCTCAATGATAACCATTATGGAAAAGTGCTATTCTCAAACCACAGGTGTCAAGCGGCAATAAAATATTTGATGAATTGCCTGGGCCAGGTGTTGTGCTGGTGGGGCAGAATTCCTCTGTGATTCATCATAAGAGCTTTTGTCTGACACAGCTGACAGGCGGCAGATAAGCGGCCTAGCATGTAAATGTGGCCCTATAGAGCCCCATCTTTAACCAATGCGTCATGTTGTTTTATTGAAAAAAACCTCACTCCATTAACGCTGATTAAGAAACAAACTTGTGATCTGAGCCAATTAATGCACGCTGGGTCTCCTCCAGCTTCCGTTCGTACTGCTCACTCCCTTTAGCGTCATGACTGATGCATGGGCCGCGACATGGAGGAGCAGAAAAGGTGTACAAAGAAGCACAGTCAGGAAATAATCATTGGCAACTCTCAGTCACCAAGTATGGCACTCCTTTCTTTGATTTTCTCTTGCTGAAGTTAGTCTAGTCAATTGTCATGCAAAATGCTGGTGGTTTGTCCCAGACAAAATCCACCAGACACAGGCTTCATAACAGCCTTGGCCTCTAGAACTTGTACGCACATTATAAAAGGTTTCATGCTCTAGGTATAGATTAAATCTTTGTTGAGTTGTTTGACTCTACAGTGGATAGAGAGCATTTAGGTGTTTTATCTGATGAAGATGCTGTAGATTTCTTTGCCCACTTGAACTCAGGGCGAGGTTGGATCAAGAAGGGGCCCAATTTAGTTTGTTCCTTATATCGACTATCATCTCATTTTATCTCCCCAATTCTGTACGATTGTCTTGGGGATCAGATCCTTATGTACTTTCCCAGTATACAAGCCCCCACCATTTGTCGGCATATCTTTGTCTCTGCTGTTGTTCTGAAGCTTTATTTTTTTTCCTCTGCAGTTGTTTATTTGGTTGTGAAACACTCACTCGAGTTATTCTCAAAGACACTGAAGAGGCACTTCTTTAGTTTGCTTTACTGGTCTTTACTTTGACACAGCTTCTAATTCCAAAATTAAACTATAAAGTGGACTACATTTGCCTTTAGTTTAGACTTAAGCGAGTAAAATGATCATGGATGATCGAGGAGAGATGCCTTAGACAAAAAAATCCATAATTCAAAGTTTTAGTCATGACTAGATGGCTGAAGTTACATTATGAAAAAAAATTATAACAAGTTGAGAAGCCAATCCAAACCGAAGCATGTCTCATACACGAATAGACCCATGCCCCTCTCCACGCCCTTTTACTTTTCACCGCCTCACTGTCAAACACTCTCTATCTGCTCAACTCAGTATGATCCTCTTGTGTGCACACAGACATGACATCACCCTTTTTTGTGCAATTTCATTTTAAAGGTTGGTTCACCCAATTACAAAAACAAACAAAAAAAATCAGACTTTAGTGGAAGCCATGCAGACAGGTCTGGTTTTGTTAAGCCATTGTGGTGATTTTGCTGAAATTTCAGAGGACCAGGTGTTTTCGTCTTACCTGTAGTTGTAACGGGCTGAGTCCAGACGCCGCTGCAGCTGCCATTGTCGATGGAATGAACTGCATGGGGTAATTCTCACCTGTTGAAAAACCCAAACAACACATATTGTATGAAGAGGCGGCGCGGGGTGGGGGGAATTATTGCACAAGCGCTAACCTGCTCTTTACCGTCAGCCAGCCTCCATCTCTTTCTTTCTGTCTTTGTCTCCTTCCTTTTAATCGTTCTTGCTCTCATGTTTTTATTCATGGCAAATAAAACATCAAGGGTCATGAGGGTTTTTTTATTCGAAGGTTAATAACGCTCATTGTCGGTCCACATGGGTGCTGGAGACCGGGGCTGAGAGGAGTTCAAGTCCAGTGCTCCCTCATTGGGATGCACTCATAAATTCATATACAAGTACCGTCATGTATGACCCCCACTGTTTGTCCCTAAAAGGCTTTCCATGTCCGGGCTTTGTTGAAAACCTACCAAAGTCAAAGGAGAGTGCAGAATAATGGCTTTTTTAATCCCTTTCTTCATTTGTGCCTCTCTTTGCTGCAACCCTGGGAGTGTATGCTCATGCGCTAGGAATAAACATGCATTATTCTGTATGGAGTACAGAGGGTCAGTGGTGCGCGGTGTCGGACGAGCACCTGGAGGAATGCATGGAAGAAAGGAATGTGTGAAGGACGAGAGGAGAGGGAGAAAGCAGGTGGTGCTGTGAATCCAGCGATAGGAAGACTGTGTGTCGTGTGTAAGTGTTTTGCCTATTGTGCTTGTGGTTTGCTGAAACATGCAACATGCAGCCCTTTTAACTGTGTTTCTGACTTCTTCGTCTTCATTCTTTTGTGTGCATTGTTGGGACAATGGGAGAAAAGTTTGAGTGCGTGTGTGTTTGTGTGAAAGTGTGAAATTCCATGTTGCAGATGTGTTGTGCAACTGACACGCTTTCAGCACGCCATAAAAGAGACATTCCAGTCCTCGCTGTGTCCAATGTATTGTTCCTGACGTGAACAAGCAGGGCTTGTAAATCTCTCCGCTCATTTCCAGAACATTCCTCACCTGACACACCTCATTAACATAGACTGGGATGCCAGTGTGCATGTGTGTGCGTGTGTGTGTGTGTGTGTTGAAGAGAGACCTGCTGTTGCCTTTTTAACGAGAACTGTCAGAGCCGTGGAGCTTTTGTTTGAGGGGCGGTGAATGTTTATCAAGAAAACATATACTTCCTTAAAACTCACCAGTGTGTAATCTGTCTTGCAATTGTTGTGCATGTGTGTGTGTACAGGTGTGTATTTCTATACCTGGCTTGTAGGACATGCCCGGTGGGAAGAGGAAGCCTTGCTGCGCAGCAGCGGCAGCAGCCAGAGACCGCTGGTCGTGAGGAAACACTGGGATCATCAGAGGAGGCATGTGACCCTGAACCTTAGAGAGAGTGGGGGGGGTGGGGGGGGCACAGGAGAGAAATGTAAGTCTTTTCATGAAACATATGACAAAAAAGTACAAGGTAAGTGAAAATACCAACATGACAAAACTATTCTTATCAGTACAAATGGTCTGTACAATACACAGACTCGTATAATGCAAAAACACCAGCAACATCAAATTGGAGAGACAGAAATGAAAAATAAAACTAGAAAGAAAAATGTGTTTGACAGACATGGCAGGATAGAGAGGAAGAAAAGGATCCAAGAAATAGATGGAGGAAGAACGAACACAGAAGACGAAAGGAAGGTCATAAAGAGAAAAGAACAAGTGAATGAAGAGGCAAAGAAGAAAGAAAGACATTGAACAGTGAAAGGGTAAACGAGTGAATAAATGCAATAATGGAAAAATAAAAATAAAAAAGAGATGGTCGGCATTCAGAGACGCTGCAGACAAAAAACAACCACAGGTCATATATTGTAAAAAGGACGCAGACGTCTTCAAATAATTAGGGACTCAATAAGACAGAGTTCAAAAACAGACACCAAACAACAAATAAAGACGCACATACTTGAGAGATAAGTGCAAAAAAATGTTTAACAAAATGCCTTTAAAACAACAGAGAGGCTAACAGCTGCCTTTCATGTCGGCTTGAAAGACTTAAAAACTGCGGGTTCGACCGAGGAAAGCGTATCAAAGATGAGCCTGCGGGAATCTATTAGAGCTGCCTGTGCTTAACCACTGCGCTGTTTCTTTCTCCTGCCTTCTATCTCTCCCTTTATCTCACCCCTTTTTCTCTCTTTTCTTTAATTTTTTCTGTCTTGTAAAATTGTTTGTCTCTGTCTCCCCATGTCTTCTTTTTAGGCTTTCCCTTCGTCTGTCTGCCTGTCTTTGCTTCTGTTTTTTTCTTTTTTCCATTATCCTTCACACAGCTTAAGGTGCTGCCTGAAAGTTAGGGAGATCTCTGAGATTTTTTAACAAGCTTGGGGTATTAAAATGAAATGCATATGCAGGTGATATTCAGTTTTTTTGGTTTATGAAAATGACTGATCACTATTATTTGATTGATTGATTATTTGACATTGATGTCAGCTTTTGTGATAAGCTGAACACATAAAAGCAGAAGAAATCACGCTGAATTTCCTCTCTCTCTCCCTCTCTCTCTCTCTCTCTTTTCTCTATCCTTTTCTCTGCTGTGTTACTCTTTGAGATGAACGCTTGTTGACATGTCTCTTTTTCTCTCCATTTCCCTCCTTACCTCAGTTCAATGCTTCTACCTCCATTCATCTCCTTTACTACCAATTCATTAACCACACCGACCCCTCCCACTGTCCCTCTGGGACAGTTGATCATTAGAGCCCAAATTTACGCAATCAGCATGTTGTGTGGTTTCAGTATTTCCTTGTATTTGTGCCGCTGGGTTACGTTGTTGAATTAGATGACCGTCCTCTGGGATGTTTATGGAGTGTGTGTGTGTGTGTGTGAGGGAGGGTGAACGGGTTTGTAGCAGTGTGGTTCAAAGAGCATGACTAAATAGAGGGAGAGAGATGAACAGCGCCGTGCTTGACGTGTGTGTGTTTGCTGAGGAGTTGGACTGATTAGTCCATCTACAAGAAGATCAACAAGAAAAATTAATCGACAGCAAATTTGATAATCGATTAATAGCATGAAGCATTTAGCAAGCAACAAGGTTTTTCCCTGATTGAGCTGTTGCTTTTTTACTGTTTGAAATAATCGTAAATGAGTTTGTGAGTTTTTACAGAACAGAGCACAAAATTAACAAAATTATAGATCATAAAAATAATCAAATTCCTCACAAAACAGAACTTCATTATTAGATGTTTCCTAGAAAACACCACTACTACCCAGTGTGTGTGTTTAAAAGTCCAGGTTCAACATTTTTTATATTTGTTTTATTCCTTCAATATCGTTCAGTATATAACCTGGTTAATTACCTGAGAAGGAAAGGAATCACTATGGTTACATATTTATAAAAAGTAAACTTTTTTATCATAGTAATAGTAACTCCCATTTACTGCCCCAAACTCCACTTTTTTTTTTCAAATACTATATAAATGTCTTATTATGTTGCACATTTATCCAATAATAACATAATTATTTAATCTGTTTTTTCATATTTCTGTTCTTGCCAGAACAAATGTTTACTTCTTTGTAAAGGACATATTTAATTAAGTTAATTCATTTTTACTTTAGACTTTGAAAATCAACTGAAGTCAACTGAAAGCCTTCAAAACAAAAGTCTGCGAATGTGAGGTCTTCATTTAGCTTGTATTCACTTCATCAAAGACTAAGAGTCAAGGGTGGAATTCAACTGTGTGTGTATGTGTGCGTACGAACACACACCACAACTGGGCTTCAGACTTCTGCATTATCCACAGTTAACATTGTTCGGTAAGCATGCAGTTACATGTGTTCATCACCTGACCAGCTCTTCAGGCAACGTTGTTTAGGTCAAACTCTAAAAAAGCCAGATATCTTGGGAGGCCCCCATCACACACACACACACACACTCACACACTTACAGACACAAGAGCTCCGACGTCTTGTGACACGGAGAAAAGGGAATGAAGAGAGAATAAAAACGAGTCTGTCTGTCCAAAAGGCTAAAAAAAAAGAAGAAGAGAGAAGTGGGGGGGTGGAAGTTATAGAGTGGGACAAAATGCTCCTATTCATTGTATTCCTTTGGGAACACTGGGACTGACTGGGGCTGCTTCACTAGCGCAAACACACAAAGATCTTCTTTTACCGAGGGGAGGGGGTTGGGGGGGGTGGGCACGCTGGATGAATGGACTGGGTAAGGTGGTGCTGCGGGGGCCCCCCTCCACTCAGCCCCTAAGAAAACACCAGGCCCCCTTCCTCTAACTGCCCACCAGACACACCGACATACACACCTATGCACAAGGAACATGTGTACACGCGCAGACACACACACAGGCAGAATTAATGGTCCTCTTGTGTACGGGCAGCGGGGTCATGGTGGAGGGGGCTGGGGGGGGCGACGAGCGCGTATGTGGTGTGTCTGCGCGTTGACTTGTTCTTCGAGAGACAGAAAGAAAGACAGACGTGTTGTCGTCTGGTTGTGCAGTTGGCAGGTGAACGAGCCTGTCGCTTGATTCCCAATCAATCTGCACATTCATACAGGTGAATCATTTTAGCCAAATGAAGGGGAAAAAAAGCAAATGGTATAAATGAAATTCCAGACACAAAAATCTTGAGGACAAACTGTGCCAGCTACACTTGATTTGACTGACGGGTGGTATCTGGCAGGCGCTGCACCGAAACCTCACGGCGACGATGAGTTGGCATCGTGGACGCCGACAGGATCTCACCGGTTCTTCCAAATTTTTGTTTTTCTGATCAGTTCTTGCAAGAATACTTTATTCCACTGCCGCCTTCTGCCATAGTTTGCATTATAAACTCATTCTTCATGAAGCAATATGATGACATTTGGAGAAGTAAATGTGAAGACCCATGACTCCTACAGAACGCCCATGTTGCTCTGTTTCCCCTAGAGGCTGGCTGCAGTATAGTACATAAAAAACTAAAAACTACAAATGTTTCCAAAGAAGTTTTTTAACATAGTTCTCATCATGTCGATGTGTGTTCACCTGTTGAGTTTGGTTTCATTTATTTATTTCATGCTATAAAAAGGGGTTGAAGTTTCACGATTGACAGCTATCTTTCACAGTGACGTAAGAAAGATGCCTTTTTGGAAACTGTGCGTAGGGAAGGAATGTGGAGAGGAGATGTAACTTTAACTAATCATTGATTACTGATTGACTGAGGCAGTTGTATGGGAAAGACCTTGATTCCTCAATCAATACTATGGAGACTCCGATCTGCAATATCTGCGATATTTTGGCGTTACTTTTGTTCAGTGGGGGAATATTGGAACCACGTTGTCTATCTTTATACACTTTCTATTATCATCACGAACACAATATACTAACAAATAATTAAATTGTTCAGTTTGTTCTTTCACCGTCTCGTTACGCCCATGAGATCATAATGAAGACGCCGGAGGTGATGTTAATTGAAGCACACAGAATTGCAGTATGCTTGTAGCATTTTTCTATAGGCTAAAACACAGGTTAATACATCGGAGTGAGGGCCATTGTAAAGTCAAGAGTTGGCCATTCTCCATAGCTGGTGAGTCCAATCGACGTTATGGGCCTTACATGGCTTTCCGAGTCATTGTGTCTGAAGCTGTATGTGCTGACGTAGGTGCTGCCTGTCTATCTAGCGGCCATTTGCTTGCTCCATTAGTTCTTATGCATGTGTGTGTGTGTGTATGTGTGTGTATGTGTGTGTATGCGATTATTGTGCCTGTTTGACTTAAAACACGTTTTAGCAACCCAGTCTTTTCAGAACCTCACCTCACGCTATTGATGAGAGCAAAGCTTAATTAGATTCAGACTAACAGTGAGGAAACGAGGGGTTTACAGAAGAGAGGAAGACACTGCAAAGTAGTATGACTGCAAAACCATGACCAATTTTAATCTGCCATGACTCATAACGTTGGTCAAAGCCATATCGTTACCTTAATTAGTCACAACACAAACAACTAAAACAGTGGTGATTCAACAAGGGGAGGGGTGCGGTGGGAGGGGGGAAATGTGCCGTCTGACGGCTGCATCTTCCACATGAGAAAATCATACGGAGAGATCAAATTGAAAGACAAAAACAAAAACAAAGCAGGACTCGGGGGGACAGGGACTCAAAAAGAGAAGAGGAGGAGGGCGGGCTAAGGAGGAGACTGAGAAGTTATAAACGAAGAACAGAGAGAGGGAGGAGGAGGAGGAGGAGTGTGGCTTTGCAGTCATTAATTAGCCTGTTAGCTAGGGCCCAGGCGGTGCGGTTAGGGCCTGCGCCTTTGTGGGCCCGAAGGAAATGGGCCACATATGAGAGCCATTATAGGAACTGACTTAACAAAGACACATGCCTGTCAGCCACCAGGCTGGGCTGGGCCGCTCTGCCTATGGCACACAAAGGGCCCACCACCACTGTGTGTGCAAGCATGTGTGTGTTTTTATGTATGTGTGCATATTTGTGTGTGTCTAAATATACTGTGTGTGTATGTGTGTATAAACATTAGTATCAGCTGTCATTACTTTAAGTTGATATCAAATGCCTGTTTATGTGTTAACTACATATATAAATATATGTGTGTGTGTGTGAGAGAGAGCTTGTATGCATGTGTGTTAATATCATTTGTTTAGCGCGTGTCTTCATGAGTGTGTGCATGTGTGTCTGTGCGTAACCATATCTATCAGATGGGGCCTTCGGAAGCATTTCTTTAACCCATGGACATCCCCCGCTGGCTCTCCACACCGTTTAAAACCACATGACAGGAAACCGGGGTCACTTTGAACTATGCCTCCTCAAAACACAACACTCGCTGACAAACACGCTGACACCATCCACTAACAGGAGAAAGACGGGTTGATGAGACGCAGAAATGGAAAAATGGTCTGAAAATAGCTCCTTACTGGTTTTTCATTGTCTAGTTCATAAATCAGTTACAGATAAGACTATAAAAATGTTCAAAATGTATGATAAGAAATTAATACTAATTAATCACTGAGGGTTGGCAACTTTATTTGCCGCAGTGACGCAACAGATGGCAGGCATGCGATGAACACTTCACATCAGTGTTGCAACTGTTCCACTTTTCCAGCAAAAACTCTTTTTGCTTTCTTATTTTTCCCATATGGACAACATTTAGTGTTTCAAATTAAGATATGAACAACAACAGGCACTTCTAAAAAGTGGTTTTACCACACTGAGGCCTTTTCTTCTCAGCTGAAACAGTAGCATTTGGTCAGCTCCTCAGAGTATTGGCCTGAGAGGAGCTCAGGTCTGGATTTGATAAGTGGAAACAGACCGGTGCAGTGTAGCCTGTGTGTTTAAAGCCAACACACATCCGACACAGCGTAAACAGCCCGTACCCCAGTGACTAAGCCCTGGAGCTTAGCCATAATAATTCTAAACCTCTGTACAACAGATAGACCATATGCTCCTTTCTAAACTGGGTTTGCACACCAAGAAATGCCATTGTTTCAAAATAACAAGAAGTTGCTGCATGCCAAGCTGTGATGCTGATGCTGATATGATATTCAGCAACTTCTCAGGGAAATCTGCATTAATTTATGTGCCTTCACTTAAGAGCAGATTTTGGGAATTCTAGCCAATTTAGGCTCAAATCTAGGAAGAAAGTAAGTGGTGATCAAGTGGTTTCACCTGAATTTGCAGCAGATGCTTCCCGAAGCGCTACACGATAACGCGTCGCTCTCAAGAGCTGTTTCCTACATATCCCTTCATCCTCAAAACCAAACATGACACAGTATCCGTGCTTCACAGCATGGAAGAGGATCTGAGTGGGAGCTGGGTTTTATGGTCTCGCTCTCCCCTGGAGCTCGGAGGCATAATGAAGTCCGATCCGAGCTTTATTAAGATCTAAGGGTGGGGCCTTGTAATAAAAGAAAAGAAGTGGGGGGAAGCCCTTGTTAACTGGATCACACCTCCGGAGCGCAGGGAGATCCAAAGCTCGGGACCGAAGGGGGGTAAGCAGGCTATGGCATGAGACTGAACCAGTCGCAGCAGCAAGTGAATTCAGATTGCCTCACAAACAGATTTAATTGTGGCAGTGCAGCAATCGTGCCACTTAAAAATGAAGGAAGAAGATCAAATACACGCTGGCTTACTTCCCACATGGCTATCAGCCATAGCATGCAAATTTACCAGCATTTGGTTCACAGCTGGGGGTAATTTCTTGGTGAGCATGGATGTATACACCGCGCACGGATCATGAATCTCAGTGCATCAGGTGGTGCAAAAGAAACAGATGTAGAAATGAGAGGAGGAAGAAAAAAAAATCAAGGAATGTAAAAATACTGTCAAGGATAAATGTGTGAAACAAGTTTTATCTGCATCTTCTTATCAACCTTTCATTGTATCTCATTCAACATTGTTAAGGGCGCCACACATGAAAGCTGCAAAAAGAATTAAGGGGCAGAAGAAACAGGAGAGGCATATAGAAACATGAGCTGAGAGGAACGAGCGTCTGCATAAAGGTGAAATAAAACGTTTGATTGGAACACTCACAAAGAGGAGTGCATGTCAGCGTGAAGAGATGAATTGGAGAAAGAGAAAGAGTAGGAGGAAACCTAGAGGATGCTGGGATATTGATTGCTGAGTAATCAATGCGATAGTAAACGATCCGTCCATAACCAGGGCAATTACTAGGTCGTTATGTGTTATCGCGTGCGTATCTGCATGCCTGCACATAAATGTAAGACTGCAACTGTAAATGGAAATGGAGGAACAGGAGGAAAATAGACAGAGAAGAAGAAATTAACCACAGCAAAGACAATGCAATGGGGAAGAAATAAGGAGAGGGCAGGAAGAGTCATCTTAAAAATGTGAGGAATGAATGAGAGTGTGTGTGTGTGTGTGTGTGTGTGTGTGTGTGTTTGTGGGCAGTGTGTGCCTACTAACCTGGATCTGCTGTTGGAGAATGTTTATCTTGTGCTGCTGCTGCAGGAGCTGCTGCTGTTGTCTGGCGATCTGGACAAACACAAAAAAAATCTTATTATTTCTATGTTAGTTCTTCCATAATTCTGACAAGATGAAAAATAAGTAGAGCTCAATGTTCTTTTTGTTTGTTTTTATGATTTTTAATCTGGCAAATGAAATAAAATCTGCTTTACAACATCAATCATACAGAAATCTGGGTGAAAATCTGATAATTCTGTGCAAGGCTGCATGCACAGTGAACTAATGAAACTATTTTTTTAATTTTAATTTATCACAACTATGATGTTTTAGGCTGTAACAGGCTGTATGACACTTATATAAAAAAATACTCTCTGACACCTTGATACTGTTCTGTGGTTGTTATTTTGTTTTCATGATTTCTGATAAATCCTTGTCTTATCTGAAAAAAAACGAGTGTTTGTTTCTGAATATTTGTTCTACTGTTTTTTAAAATCAGGATCAGGACCTCTTCTCGGTCAGACTATCTCTGACCTCCAAAGGCAGCAGGGACAGTGGACCAACCAGCGTCTCAACTGTGGTGTTAAAAACATCTCCAGTTAAGTAAACAACAAAAAACAAAAAATGCTAAAATGCAGTACAATAAGCAGGAAGGAGCTACAGTGGCTGTAAGTCAGGTATCTGTTTAACCTCAGATTCTTATCTCAAAGGGCTTCAGTCAGAGTGATGGATCTGACAATTGGCAGCGTGGAGAGTTTCTGAACAAAAGTCTTAACTGACACTAAATCTATGAGATTGACATGTTTACTAGGCCACGTATGCCCCTACCCACCCACCCCCTACACCCAACAAAAACACCCATCAACACTCAGCAGCAGCAAGGGCCATCACTATTATTTTACTTATTTTATTTTACTTCTCTTCTTTTGATATGAGATTATATGATAAACAAACATAACAAAGTTAAAGGCCTAAATCTCGGCCAGTAAGGGACAACTGGGGCCGTCCAGTAGCGTGAGGTTAAAGTCCTTAAAGGGGCATCACGTCAACTATTTGATCCCGCCCCCTCCGAGCAAGCGAGCAGTTGCTTCTCTCTCTCTTTTTTCATGAGAAGTCGTTTAGTATATTTATTCTGAAATGTAATTACAGGCTGCTGAATGGGAGGCGGCGCCCCATTTGCACACATGTCATATTTCATTAAAGGCAGATTTCTCGGGGTTTGTCTGTAGGGCATTATCCTATCAAGTCTCAACAGCCAAATGACTGGCTGATATTGGAATCTGTCTTTCTTTTCACTCTCTCCATCTTCCCCACTTCTTTGTGAAGCTGTGAAAGGTGGAATGTGTTGTGATGGGAGGTGTGGACTTGTCCAAACAGAGCCTGTCGTATGCCGACCTACAGTAAAGCGTCGACAAAACAGCGAAAACAAAGAGCAGCTCACCTAAACACCTCGCTGCTTCTCCCTCTCTTTTCCTGTCACACACTAACTTTTCTACATCTGACACCTGAAGACACACGCAGCGGCATCAGAAACTTTTTTTCTACAACAGCAGCCTGACATATTAGACATTTAAAATACACAGGAACGGATGTTTCCATTTTACAACTTGGGTCGTAGAAGAATTTTTTGGATAATAAAATTAGCAGAGATGATGACATTTCACAATGATTAATGTCAAACAAAGGTAAAAAAACAAATGTTGGTGAACAAAATTATGTTTGAATATGAGGTTTATTCCTTTTTTTCCCCTTTTTTATTTTATGTAAAATTATACATATATCTGGTCCTTACTCTTCCAAATCTTGACAAGTAAAAGGCAACATTACTCTTCAGATAAACTGCTTACCCCTGGTGGACATGCTGCCGGGTGAGAGGTCATAAGAAGGCATGGCTTTGTAATAATGGATTAAAAGCATTAAGGGTTAGGCATGGCTGATTGACGCAGCAGGTCAACACTGCACTAGGATGTCAGCCTGCACACCTTAAATGTCATTAAAAAGGACAGAAATATAATAATTTTAGCATTTGCCTTTGTTTGTTTTTTTTCTACTGATATCTAAGTTCATCCAACTTGTCCGAGCACTTTTGTGGCACGCTAAATATTTCACAAAGTTTCACTTACAATGATCTGACAGTTTTGATCCTCCATCACTTACACTGCACTACCTACACCCTCCTTTTCTTCTCTCTCCTGACATGAGTGCTTCAAACAACACAACCTCAGCGACATCCTCCGACCCTCCCTACCTGCTCCTGCTGCTGCCTGGCCAGCTCCATCTGCTGCCTCTGCTTCTCCAGCTGTGAGGCGGCCATCTTTTTCTGCTCGTCGTGGGCGGAGAGGAGCTGCTCCCTCAGACTGATCAGCTGGCCGATCATGGTGGAGAGCTGGCGTTCCTTCTCCTCCAGCGACTCTGGCGTACCTGCACGGAGGGGGGGAAGCAGAGGAAATGCAGTATTTAGTTAGCTGTAAGAGAGATTGGTTCATAGCTAGAACTAAATGTTTAATTCTTCCTGTTGAGCTGCGGATAGAGCATGGTATTAACACTGCATGGATTAGGTGTTCAACTCCCGCCTAGTCCGAACATACCACAACTTAAAAATCATCTCAAAATCAGACTTGTCCACAAAGAATCACTGAGATATTGATGAAGGTTCATGATGACATTTGGTGTGCATCTCCTGAACAAGAGAAGTTATTGGAGTATTCTTCTTTTTTCTTTCTTTTTATTTCATTTATACGACCCCCCCCCCCCCCCACCCCCAATACCAGTAAAAGTAGTAAAAACAAAAAGCAAACTAACAAACTAAAATAAAAAATCACACAAGTGATTTTGAAGTTTTGAAACTCCCATTCCCAAAATTCCCACAAATCACCTGGCTTGTAGTTACATCTTACCGCTTATTATCTTCCTTCGTGTCTCTACACGCCATCAGAGTTTATCGCTTAGTGTCTGCACCCAAGAACAATAAAATCAGTTTGAGTTAACGTATGAAAATAAGTAGCTGTTACAGGCTTTTGTCAGGTTTATGATTTAGACATTCTTGGGAGGTTTTAGTCAGGAAATATCTCAGCAGGCAGCAATAGAGCACGATGGCTTTTTCATTGTCGCCAACGTCACAGCATTTCACACTTGATGTTACCGTATTTTCCAGACTATAACTTAACACACTTAAAATCCTTTCATTTTCTAAAAATTTTTCGACACTGCGCCTTATGATCTGGTGCATTGTATGTATTAATTCTGATTGCGCTTACTGACCTTAAACCGATTTTATGTGATACACGATGCTCAAAAATTTGTCAAATGTTTTAGTACGACTTTGGTAAACCACACAGCCACACCGCTTGATGGGTTGTCAGCTTCCATAGTCACGAGCCTTGCGGAGTAATACATAGCAACTGTTTTGTTTCACTTAATGCGCCTTATAATCCGATGCGCCTGGTAGTCCGAAAAATACGGTATGTTGACCAGTACTTCACACCGTGCATTTAGTCATTTACTGGATTTCTTTTTCATTTCATACACCCTCTTTATTTTTTTCTCCTTTCTCATGTCAGCTCTGAAATATCCAGTTCCGCCCTACTTTGAGTTTCTTGTCACTGCTAAAACTACTTCACCAGCTCTGATGCAATAGAAGCTCACATATATACCACATATATGTATACATTAACTACAAGGTGAGCATGAACAACACTGTGTGACCCTGAAGCTATTGTTTGTGTGTGTGTGTGTGTGT
>JAOXYL010000090.1:6045137-6056041 GCA_028564955.1 Terapon puta | reverse complement strand
TGTGTGTGTGTGTGTGTGTCATTCTTCTTGTTGCTGAGTGCATACCACTCATGGCCAACATGAAGAGACGTTCCTGATTGTCTGCGTCCGTGTGTGTTATAGAGTCTTTACACAACATGCAAGTTCATCTTCTGTGTGTGTGTGTGTACGTCTGCACATGCTTTACAATCTAAAACATAAACTTGTACACAACAACAGTGAAGTTTAACTTGTTTAGAGGTTCTTTTTCTGGTGTGCATGTGTGTGTGTGTGTGTGTGTGTGTGTGTGTGTGTGTCTGTGTGTGTTTTCAAGGTCTTGCCCTGGGGCCATGTAGGGAGATTGCAGGGTGGCCCCAACACTACCTGCATACTAACAGAGTCTCCATTGTAGTCCTGTCAGGCCCCTATTGTACCCCAGACTGCCCCCCTAACACCACACACACACTTACATACACACACTTGCACACACACACACACACACAGAGAAATTACCCCTCAGCACCCCTGTATCAAAGGCAACATTCTCCTCTTCTTGTCTCTTTTTTTCTGGCTTTCATTCTTCTTTTTTTTTTTTTTTTTGGTTTTCCCCAAACAACCTCCCCATCAGTTACTCTACTTCCAAGTCTAGATTTTCCCTGTGGTCTCTCCTCCTACTTCCTATTCCTCTTCTCATCTTTTGTTTCCTGTTTCTCCTCCTCGCCTCCCCATCTCTTGTCCACTTCTGATTCCCTCCCTCATCTCCTTTTTTTCTCTTCCTCCTCTGCTCTTACCTGGTTTCCTCTGCTTTCTTTCACTTTTCCTCCCCTCTTCTCACCCTCTACCCCCCAATACTCACCTCCTCTTCTCCCTTTACTTGCTCATACGTCTTTCCTTCTTCCCTCCGCTCATCGCCTCTCTCTCTCTCTCTCTCTCCTCCTCCCCTCTTTTCTCGTCAAGTCTCTCTCAGTCACCTTCCCCCTCTTCATCACCTCCTCCCTCTTCCCTCCTGCTCTTATCACCACTCTTATCCTCACCCCTCCCCGAGTCTCTTTGGCCGAGTCAGTCTTGCAACACCGACGGATACTTTATAATGCCGTCGTGGCTCGAAACACACAGAGGCCTCTTCTTATTCCCCTAAATTCCTCGCAGTGAAGGAAAGCCTATTGTGTAATCGCGACAACTGCGATTACAGCTCCATGATTCATCTTCATGGATTACGGGTTGTGCATTCCAAACGAGACGTCTCGCGTTCCTTCGCCGCTTCTGGCACCAATAATCATCTCAGACGTTTTCCGTTTTCCATCCATCAGGATTATTCCCGACACCTGCTGAGGGCACCAGCCAAAACAGAAAGCCACTAACTGTTTTCTCACTCCGTTTGGATGATGAGGGCGATCTGTCTCTGAAATGCGAGCGGAGAGCGCTGTCAAAACTTTCACTTCTGCACGAGGCGTTTGTTAGTTGCTGTTGCTGGTTACGCGATGTTTGGATTTATGGGAGTTACACCAATCTTTTTGCTTAACTGCAACACGTATCATAAGACCAAAGGGGCTTCACTGCACCGCTACACTAGAAAATTTACTTTGAATCTCGACTCTCATGTACATATAAAATTGTATGCTATGTATTTTTCATAAATATATATTTGTATATAATAAATATTTTATTGCAATATGTTTTTGTTGTGCATGTATTCTACTTTCATTTTCCTCTCTTTTCTCTTATTTTACCTCTACTAATGCTAGAGATAGATAGATAGAGAGATAGAGAGAGAGCATATTTTTCAGTAAATGTAAGAAAGCGTTATCGTTCTTTTCCTCTTTTAATGTTTATGATTTATGTCTATTTTCTTTTTAAGTGCATATTTACATGCTTCCATGACTATCGTACATACATATGTGTCACAATGTGACTCATACATTTATGTACGGTACACAATGTGTCACAAAGTGTGTCCAATGTGCCTTGTCTCTACCAATGCCCCCCACAAAAACTCACAAAAACACTGACATGCACAGCCATGACATGAACGTTCAAACACACAAAAAATACCCATACAAGCCATCAAACACTCTGCCAAACCATCATGTTTCAGGACTGCAAACTCCCAGCGTTCCTCTGGATGACTAAACCTTCTCCTCAGTGTCCCACCACAAAAAAACATTGTGACACTTGACTTCCCATCAGCCCACAGGCCCAAAGATAAACACGGTCAATGCATTTTGTCAAAACAAGTGATATGACCTCCTCAAGGCAGGAGCGTACAAAGATTTCAAATGTAATGTGTACAGATTCAGTTCAGTGCACACAGCTCACTTCTGCAGATAGTCAGTAGCATGTACTACATTAAATAAATAGATGCAGTGGATAAGCTGCCTGATTTAAGTGACATTAATATGATGATTGCTGGCAGATGTGCCATCTCCTGCATCTGACAGTAATCAGACACTTTCTCTCCATCTGTTCTCATGAGCATTTTGGCATTGTTTGTAGAGAATAGTAAATGTAAGAAATAAAAAAAAAACAACAAAAAAACAAATGTGTCATAAAGAATCATATGCTTGGCTGTGAGGCAAAAGTTGAACTACGAGGCATGACAATAATAGCTGTTGCTCGGTGGGTTGCAATAGAGGAATGAAGTCAACTCTGGGCACAATCTCAAATGTGTACGTGTGTAAAAGTAGTGTGAGAGTGCGTCATCATTAAAAAGCATGTGCACATGCCTTCACTAATACGCAACAGTTAAAAAATTCATATACAGTATGTGCTGTACTTTGCAAGCAATTTGAAGTGCATTAATGAACATTAATAAAGGTTCCAGTAAAAAAAAAAAAAAAAAAGGAGGTCATCAGTTTTCTTCACCCTAAAAATAACTGTGAATATGTTCAGGTTGTTGTGTGAGGAGACACAGAGCAACAGTTGTGTTTGTGTATTTAGGTCAGCCAGACTGGGCTTCATTTCAGTCATCGAGAAATAAAAGACTTTGACCCATGAATTCAATCAGAGCATTTCTTTGGTCAGAACGCAGCTGGACGAACAGAGACATCTGTGTATGTCTGTCTGTGTGTATGTGTGTGTGTATAAGCATTTATGTGCATGCATGTACTGGTACATGCTATATTTATGCATGTTTATTAGTGTCTTGAACTAACACACAGGGAATTGATATACTACACATTCCAACTTTATGTATAGGACAAGTATGTTGTTGTCTTGAGTCTGGTTGCCTACACCGAACCTCAAAATGTATTTAAAGATATCATGACAGGCTTTTCTGTCATGCAAATAAAATAAAAATGAATGTCACACTCACTTTAAACAGTCTGCAATACTGAAATATATGCAATTGCATGAAGTTGTGATTTACCAGAATAAAATGTCTTGTATGTTATTACCCACTAAAACCCGAGTTAAAGGTTCCCTGTGAAGTTTTTGGCCTCTAGGAGTGCTATGGAACTGTGTTTCTGTGAGAGGGCCCCCATTTTATTTATCTTCTGCAAATGTACATTTTTGTATAACTAAATTGTGTTCCCAGTTAGAAAGTTACAAATGTAGTTGCGGCATGGAACATGTTAAGAGACAACATTTCACCTTCTTTTTTACCTATCAAATAAACTAATGAATGGCATTTCCTTGTTATGCTTGTATAAAACCTAACCCTTTTCCATTTAATAAGACATAAAAGAAGAATCTAAGCTCTGAGGTCTTTTGAGGGTCTTTTTCTGGCTAAGCTCTGGCCAGGATCTGGGTGACAGTGAGGGTCAGTGATCTGAGAATGTTCACAAACGGAGGAAATACATGGGAAATAAGAAATATAAAATATTGTAACCAGTAAGAGGAGTGATATATTTAACAGAAGGTATGATCTCTTAAAAGTGTTTCATTGAAACGACTTTTGAATATCAGATATTCAGTATAGTCCATTGTTGAGACAAATAATAAGCTCACAACTGTCTTTAAAAAAAAAAAAAGAAGAAAACCTACATCAGACCCAAAGATAAATGCTGAATAGCCGTTTACTCTTATTTTTGAGAGGGAAAATAAAATATGCAGGTACTGATACATAGCTTTTTGGGATAAAGGTCATAAAACCAGATTCTTTACACAAGTAGTAGTATTAAAGGATATTTTGTAACGGTTAAGAGACAGAGGTCACCTCAGGGATTCTTTTTTATCTTTGTAAGTTAACGGTATAACCCAACAATGAAAATACTATGTATTCATGTAAAATACCTGCATATAAAAGGAAAAAAGAAAGGTGAAGTCTCTGAGAACAGTGATCCTACAAAGGCTTAGCTAGTCAACGTAAATGGGTGGAAAGACTCCTTGCTTGCCAAGTTGCAATGCTAACTTCAGAAGGAATAATTTGAAAGGAAAACTCAGAAACAGGGTTCTTTTTGCAAGTGCCATGTTTCTGAGGTGATGGTAGCCCAGGCCATATCCCACTGCACTGAGTTTAGCACATGCACAGCAAATGAGATGCTCGCTGGCATGTCAAAGCAGTAATCTGATAAAGGTAGCTGGAGTCAACCAAGAGGCTGCAGTAAAAATCAATGATAGAGGGGCTCCCATATAGGGCCGGTGAGGTAGCAAGACCCTGTGAGGAATGTGTACATACACTTGCTAGGACCCTTTGATATGCCTGTCAGGTTGCATCCAAAACTCCAGGTTGACTTCACAAGGTAGTTAGATTTGTAACAAACAAAACACTGGTATGTTGTCCAGTGAACACATTTCTGATGATGGTACATCATTAAAGCTCTAGTGGGGCACAAAAATAATGTCCACTCAAACTTGTTTCCTCTGGAGAGTGATAAGGGTGGAAAGCAGGTTTTGGGTACCTGGCAAGAAGCAGCAGCATTCCTTGTGTGTTGAAAAAGCATGGAGCTCTTCCACTCTTTTAGCCAACGCAATTGTCAGCATGAATGCTGACTGGCTCATGCTGTAAGGGTGACAGGTGGGACAGCTGGCCTCCTGTGGTATGGAGTAACCCTACGAATACCCATAAGGATCTACTGCAGCTCACCTGCAGATGTGGGTATACCCATATTGAGCCAATATGCAAAGCCAAATTTATAGCCTACAGTTCCAGTAAATTTATGTGCTGTCTTAACCAAGGTCCATGTCATTAAGTCACATGACCTGGCAAAACAGCACCTCCTCTACCTGCTATGACTCCCTGTACAATTGACCTAGGAGAAGGTCTTCTCTCTGAGTCAACCTCCAGGATGTCAAGTTTGCCAATATCCAAACAGTCGGATCCAGCTCTCCCTGCTCTACTTGGGTACAGGGGGGCTGTTGGGTCATATATGGGCCTGACCCTGCCTATTTCCTGAATACATTTCATGCATGGGGAAGGGTTTCAGTTGGCCATGTTTGTATGGTCCAGACCTTAGCAATGTATGCCATTCCCTCTGTACAACAGAATATTCTTTGTGAACCAAGAGGGAAATATGCTCTCAGTGGCACTTTTCATCCCTCATGCCCTCAAAAAGACACCATTCACTCCACCAGGTTGGATTTCTTTAAGGGCTGTATTTGTAAATGGTGCTGTCATTATTATGTATAGGCTTTGGCCACAGTGATGCAGTGACCAACAGGGAACATGCCTGGCTCCTCTTCTGATTTCACATGGGACATTGGCATGTCAGCTGGCTGGCAAGGCCAATACTGGCGGCTACCACACTTCAGCCTTTGCTGAATCAGATCAGTGCATTCTGTACAGCTCTCTTTCTCACCTTGATATACAAAACACACTGCAAAATCAATTGCATATGCTACATTTTATCACAACTCAATGCCAAGAAACACACACCTGACTATATGACCATGAAAATCAAGGAATCAAAGAGGCCACGCTCGCATGGTGTTTCCATAACCACATGCTGCCATGTGGTGTGTGCCCAGCACAGGTACTGTGCCTTTTTTTCATATCAGCTGCTCATGTGATGGTCAGTCTCTGTATGTAGAGAATATGTAGGTTGGAGAGACACGATAGAGAAAATGCTTTCAGATTTTCAGTGAAATTAGACAGTGATACAAAGATAAAATGCTTTACAAGCAAATGATGGAGATAAAGAAGATTTAAATGAAAATACAATAAAAAAGTGACTTTTCACAGTTGACAGTTCAAAAGTCTGCTAATCCCCCAAACGTTTAGATGTAGACAAATGTCTGATGATTTGTTGCATAGAGTAAATAGTTTGTGTGCCTGTGTGCCTGTGTGTGTGAGAGAACGAGAGTCAGATATGTGCCCTGGAGTGAAAGTCAATGTCGGAGCTGTTCTGCTGTAGAAGGTTCTCTGTCGTCCCTTTTTTCCACTTTCCACAGAGGAAATGCTTGCCATTTCAACGGGAGACGATCACAAATGGTTTCTCTCACTGAGAGGAGCTCGACTGCAGAGCCGCTAGCAACTAATGCTACGGCATACAAACAGAATTAACAGTAGCTCAGGAGACGGAAAGCATTTCTACAGTATTTATCCTGTAAACAATCCCAGTTAGCATGTGAATTATAAGCTGAATAATCAACAGAGATTTTGATTAGATAAGAAAGGAAATATTCTAACTTTTGGTCATATCCTTAAAAATGACTTAACCCCCTCCTAACATGCATGCACATGCACACACAGATACAAATGTCTTGCTGCAGCTGCTGAATGAGATTTTTAACAGAAGATCCCCCCACATGACTGCTATTTTCACTTTTGAATACCAGAGCGGGTTGAGGATACATTTGCCTTGGTGCGATTTATAGCTTCATAAACACTATTTGCTGACAAAAATATTGGAGCTTGTGCAGCCTCTCGCTTCATACACACCCTTTAATCAAAGTTACAATTACAACCTGTACTGTGTAAACTGGCCTCCACTGCTCTTTCTGTGGTGACAGGTAGGCCTTCCGACCATTTACTCTTTTGCTTTCATATGCAGAAACATGCTTTAAGTATACACATTGAGGATGGAATTACAGCATATTTGACCGTTTCTTACCCTTGAATTTAGCTTTGCAAAATGGTCTCATTTTTTTCTTTCTTTTTTTTTTTGTATACCGCTTGCTTGCTTGAAAAAGAAAGTTTTACTTTTTCCTTTCTTGCAGTCCCTCTTCTGTCATTCTTTTTCACTCTCCTCCTCCTAACAGCCCACAAACATCATGCATTGTTGTACCATCTGCTGCAGAAGGTTGCAGTGAAACAGAAAAAGAGTTTGTCAGCGTCCAGTAAACCTTGACAACTCACTGTCTGTGGATGTGAATGTGGGTTTAGCGGCTGCTGGCTGTAATATGGATGTTTTCTCTCTGGTCTTACCTTTGACCTCCCCCAGCAGTTCGTTGGCATTCAGGCGGTCGACACGCTCCTTCCAATCCTTGGACAGGAGCCTCTCCATGCAAGTTGGTTCTACAAAATGACAAATATAAACCCCTTCAATTGTGATGTCATTTAATAGAATAGAACACAAACTCTCCAAATATAACAGTGAATGAGGTCCATATTCATTGTCACTCTCAGACTTCACTCTATCATACATAGGTGGAGCAAGAATATAAAAGCTGGCAAAAAAGAGGAGACAGACAGAAAGGGATAAGAAGAAAATAGCCCATTTCATGAATTTCTAAAAATGAGAACAGGGGGCCATTCCCTCCTTCTTTTCCCAAAAGAAAAAAAATGCAGCAGCCATCCAGCTGACCAAATGAGAATGTCTGCATTGTTCTGAGACGAAGTCTTATTTGTGGCTGTCCTCTTTCTCACAATGTGTCTCATAGCCCCAAGTATAATACACATCAGAGACACGTGGTCTCATAAGATACATAAGGTCTCATTTGTTCAATTGGAGTCCTGCTGTGAACTTACTTAAACAATGGGAACTTTTCAATTCTTCAGCAGGCGGATAGCAGAGAGACAAATGGCAATGTGCAAAGTATGATTGCATGGGAGCACGAAAGAAAGGCAAAAAATACTTAAAGTTCAATCTGCACTGTCAGGTATCAGTAGAATGTAATACATTCATTCAGATACAGTTCTGGTAACTGAATGAATGTACTGGTATTTTTCTGGATTTTGTCATGTTTGTTCTCTATTCACATATTTTCAGGGTCGACAATTTTCAGAAGTAGCTATTCAGTTCATTTGCACTGGGGAGTGTTTTGATTGTTGCTGGTAGTGAAACGGTGCAGCAGAAAGTTGAATTTCATGCAGGATTCAAGCTGCATATCCAGGGACGAGCTGAATTCACTTCTGGATGAGAACCGATGCATGCACGCATTTCACATGATGCAGATGATCACAACATTTGAATACACTGTTGAGTGTCTTCTTTCATCTTTTTATTTTAATAATGTGACTAAACAAATTGTCTTAATCATGGATTGTTCAGGTGTGCCGACAATAGATATGTTCTTCTTCTGTTGCATGGCTGAAAGAGAAGCCATTTAAGGCATGTTTGTGGCCCTCTGTTGTCAATACTTGTTATTGTGAATGAAAAAAGACCACCACACTTACCGAGTACACGTAATCAACTCAACAAGTATAAATGAATAGGCTTCTTCTGCCTCTTTCAAGTATACAATACATAGGTGAGTGTGTCTGAATGTGAAAGTGCTGCATTCAACTTAATGTACACACACTCCTTCAGTTGTGTGACTTTGTGTGAATACTCCGTTACTCTGTTTTCGTGCAAGTGGACGCGCCACAGATGGTGTCACGGTCACGCAGGGCCGCGTGCTGGAGCCTCAGCCACCAAGGACGTCAAAAACACACAGAAACACACAAAAAAAAGGAGACATTCTTGGGTGCTGTGTGGAAAACATGCCCCCGAGGGCTTGCCTGATTTAGAATGGCTAAGTCAAACAATAGCTCATTTGTGGTGCCTTTATCCTGACAAGAGCCGCTATAGGCATTCATAAGGGCACATGGCCTATTGTGGATGGCTTAATGTTTAGTTTGTGCGTATGGGCCCATTGTGTGATCAAGACATGCCGTCCGCGAGCCGAGCACAACTTCCTCATTGAGTCCATTAAAGCCCTGCATGTTTACAGTCGGATTATGATTGTTGTAAATAAGCTAATGCAGCCGTGTAGATCACATGGGATTGATGTAAACAAAGGGGGTGGGGTGGGACGGTGGCAGCAAGGGAGGGAGGTTTGGTAGAAAGCTATAAGACAAAGAAAGAACTTAAAAACTACGGGTGTACATGATGGTGGTTTCCCATATTTGGGGAAAAAAAGAGGGGCTGTTTCCAAACAGATGGTCCACATTGCAATAAAATTAGGTAATTAATACAATTTCCCCACCCTCTGCACAATGGAATCTGCACAATTTCTCATAGATTTATTGGACAAGTGGCTCCACTGGATGCGTATTTGTGTACATTTGGTTCAATGGGTGATATTTACAGCCGGTAAAGAGGGAGAGCTAGAAGATGGGGTCACGATGGGAGGTTTTTTTTCTCTCTCTCTCTCTCTCTTTCTCTCTCATCACAAGACCTAAAGACGCCGATGCGCATTTGTTCGGAGCGCCGCGTATAAAACAAAATTAGGGAACTCAATTTATGGGAGCACTTAAGAGGGGGAAATACAACCTGTAACTCCAAGATACATCTGCATAAGTCAACTGTGTGTGTACTCTGGTTCACAATTTATACCCCCCAAACCGATAAACAGATCAGACGCGGGGATGGCGTGGGGGGGGGGCGGGAGGGGCGAAGTGTAAGCGGGTAGGAGGAGAGGAAGAGAAAAAGAAGAGAAGGATGAGAGAGGATGAGAGGGAGATGTTTTACCCTAGATGGCTCTCTATCTGTCCCCGGGACCAAGTCGGGGATCAAGTGCTGTTTAGATTGGAGGGTGGATAAAAATTCCTCGCTGTCCGAACACCGACTCCTTTATCAAGTGGAGGAGAAATGCGGAAGACGGATCGCTTGAAGAAGAGGACACAGAGGGGGATGAATGGGGTGAGGAGAGAAGAAGGGGTAGATGAAGACGGAGAGAGAGCGAGGAGGGAGGTGGGAGAGACGACGTCAACGGGAAGGGTGGGTTGACAAGCAGGATGATGAAGATGCTTGTTTCATCTCCTTTAAGTACAGATATTTGTATTAGCTTAACTGGAGGGATGAGAGAAAAAAAGGTGAGAGAGTGAACGGAAAATGAAAAGAATAAGAGGTAAACTAGAGAAAGCAGAAATGAGAAAGCTCTTACAAAAGTCCAGTTAATGTAAATATGTATACATGGGGCTATGTACTTATAATAACCAGATACACACCATTTTTTTTATTTCTATTTTTCCAAACGCTTGACATGAAAAGTAGCTTATCAATCACCAACTTTGTTCACCTCAAAAAAACAAAAAAAACAACAAAAAAGAAATATTCAACGTTTCTAATTGGTAGTAAATCAGATGGTTTCAACACCGGCAAGGATAGAAGAGGGATGCAATAAAATAAAGTAGGAGGAGGCAGCAGGAAGGTGAAGAAGATAAGAAGTGGATAAAGAGAGAGAGCGAGAGAGTCGCAGTAAATCAACGCTGAGGCAGCCAGTGAGCTGGCGAGTGTTTAGGGTAAACACACTTTTATCACCTGTCCCCACGCCAACCTGCCAAGAGACAGTGTTTTCGGTGTTTTACACGAGCCACAGGCAACTTACTCTGTGTTTGTGTGTGTGTGTGTGTGTGTGTGTGTGTGTGTGTGTGTGTGTGGGAGGCACGCATCAACACTCCCAAACAGCCACTGCCAAGAACAACACACTGTGCCACAGACTTCCACTGAGGCTGAGTCGCTCTCTTTCCCCTTCTTTCTGTCTTTAACTCTCTCTGTTTCCATGTGTTTTAATAAAAGTTTCTCATGGTACAAACTTTTAAATAAAATGCAGATAGAGTAATCTTGCGAGGTCTTTCTTAAACGGTACCCTTGGTGCTGATGATGTAGGTAATATATAGCAGTAATATAGTAATATATATG
>JAOXYL010000090.1:6019461-6040997 GCA_028564955.1 Terapon puta | reverse complement strand
CATAAAATCAGTGATTCAATAGCCTCTTTGTATCGGAGATCTTCAACACAAATACAAAAGTCAAGTTGGAACGAGATCGCCATGGTTGGACTCTTTTTGCAGAAATGAGGTCAGCGTGCTTTTATTAGGGATCATAATTTTTGACTTTTTTCTTTTTGGGCTTTTACATATTTTCTCTGAAAAATACACAGCTATTTAAGGAAACTGACTTAGAACTTTTTATGTTTCCACACATCCAAGAGTTTCTTGCGTCCAGAAGACAATGTTCACAATCGTTTACAGTGAAGTTGGCTTCTCACTTCAGGGTATGCGTCCAGGAAAAATGATTAAGTACCATAGGCCTTCAGATTCATTTATAAAAGAAATGCTAATGATGTTTCTATCATTTCAATATTCTTTCTATTATTCTATTTTTTATCCAAAATGAGCACAAAGATTAATTTTATCAGAACAACAACATTTTAGTCATTAAAATTCGCAAAAGATTATGCTGTAAACCTATGAAAGTATCTGACAAATTCTGGCAGATGTTTGTCCTGCTCGTGTTCAAAAACAACATTTCTGGACAGTCTAATTTACTGTATAATTTACTGTGCATCAAAGCCACATGTCTGTGCAAGTTCAACAGGGACAACCATTTTCATCACAGTTTATATTGAAGCAGATTAAAGTCCACATCTCTGAAGAGCCATGTCAAACATGCTCTGCTGGCTTCAAAGACGAAACCAGCATCTTAACTTTGACACAGGAAGAATCTTTTTTTTTGCCATTATAGTTATATCATGTTATGTTAAATTATCAGGTGAAGAATTTGGCGTTTCACTGAAATCTTAGTACAAAAAGAAGGTCTTGATAAAATCACTATTTAATCTGATTCTTTTGGACGACATTCAAAACTGTTCTGGCAAACCACATTGCATGCGCTCGTACCATATGCTGGTTGGCCTGTAGCCAGACTGAGCAGGAGGGGGCTACCAGGCATATCCCACTGACTGTATTTGTAGTCAAGACCCACAGGCTGTGGCTGATCATTAGTAAAGAGATCCCTATCAATTACAGAAGAAGAGATTGAAACCAACCACAAGAAGTCCGGGGGGAGTCGGCCTGTCGACAGAGCCGAGGAGCGCAGCGCTGACCACCAAACACAGGCATGTACGAAAGCAGATTAGAGGTCCAAGATTTAAGAATGAAGTTTATGTTTGGAACAAATGCAGCCTTTCGACATGCACAGTGCTGCTCCTAATACAGTAAGTTGGAGACAGTTTTTTACACACCAGTATCACAAATCTTAATCTACCTGCACACAGACACATATACACAGAAGCACACACAGGCGCACACACACATACACACATAGATGAAGCCTCTACCTGCGCACAATCACAGCTCAAGCTGTCAATCCCATAGAGGAAGGCAAACATAGTGCCAGAGCCAAGACCCTGTTAATTAGCCAATAAGCTTAACTCTCAGGGCCGACCCAGCTCGCCTGTTAAGCTGTCATCACAACGACTTCCACCTGAGCGTATGAATCCATAAGCCCTCACACACACACACACAAACACACACACACAGGTCAGGGCTCACAGGACCCGCTTAAGTTCGGTCACATCGCACTATGGCTTCACCTGCAGCTTAGCTGAAAAAGTTCACAGATGATTCAACCTTCAAACGGTCTTACTGACCGGCCTGGGCTGGGAGCTACGCTGCTAACTGAACAAGGATCCTCCAACAAAAGGAATCTCCTGGTTTCTAGGTGGTTAGTCACTGAACACTGGCAGTACAGGTGTTGGTGCTGAATACGCAGCGATACACTAATCAAGGATGCCCGTGATTACGCATCACTCCCAATCCACCAACTCAGCACTCCCACAGATCCTCTCAGAGGAGGACGTACTTTCCACAGTTTGAGTGGCGGTAGCAGCAGAGATGTTGAAACAGGCTCTCATCAGCGATCGAGAACAAAGCGAGCGAAAGCTTGGCAGAATGTCTCTATTGTCACTAGAGGAGCAGGGTTAGGCGAAGGCCTGGCCTCGCTCTGACCTCCTCCTCCAGCTGGGGAAGCCATTATACGGGTGATTGGGTGCCCGGCTCAGGCATAGCCTCAACTCAAGAGACAGTGCAGACTCCTCTAAACTGGACAACGCCGGCTTGAACACACAGTGCGGGGACAAGGCTCATAAAATAGTGGCGGCACAAGAAGCTGCGAGAGGTCACAAGGCGGTGTTGGTGTGGAGGATACTGTCAGTCAACTGCAAATATGTTTCCCCTTACTGTTTATTGATTACACCTGGCATGTAGTCCACAGTTCATAGTGCTGTAGTGTCTTTGTAAAGGTAAACTGTGAGGTTTTAAAGCCCTGTAACATTAAATACTTATTCTTAAATTTGAAATAATAACTAAAAAACACATTCTTATTAGGTATCATTTTATTATCCTGCATATTATTTTGAATTATTATTTAGGATTAGATACTTTAAAGACTAAATTCACTTAATAAAGATTTGTCAAATGGGACAAATACAGAGATCTCTTGTGAAATAACCAAAACCATTTTGTTGTGTGGCATGTGAGTTCATGTAGAAGCCCTTTTCGCATCATAACAAGCTGATTGAGAAAACACAGGGCCATTGAATCATGCTTTGCTTTTATAATTCTTCTTAAATATTTCCAGATGAAACAAGACATTGGGCAGATAAAAGGGAAAAATGGCTTCGTTGCACTTAATTATGAGTTCTACTTTCCGCAAAAAATGAAGCAATTCAACACAGTCATGATGATTTGCGCAAGAAAGTTTGGTTTGTCGGATCCCAAAAATGCACCGTCACGTCATGCCACCACTAATGCCAGAGTGGAAGCTGCGATGTCAACCATTTCCATATGATGGGAGAGGCAGCCAGTGACATTCACGAGTTTTTTATAAATACCAAAAATACAACTGGAGATAGCAAGAATATCTGCTGCTTAATAATTGTGCATCTTTGACATCTGTGACAGATGATAAAATGAAAAGAGTTGTGGTCTAGATGCAATAAGTTAAATCAGATTTCTTTACTTCCATTGTGTGCAAATGCCTCTTCAGATGGATGGGTGACTGTCAGATCACCATGAAAATGAAAGAGCAACATCCCATCAAATCTCTGAGCTGTGCAATGATTAAGAAACTCTGTTGGTCTTGCATCATCCACGACATCTCCTGAGACTTAACTCCAGTTCGGTTTAAGCACTTAACTCGAAATTCATAAATTAGTCACACAGGTGTCTGGGTTTATAAGCACTGTGCGGCGGTACAGTGTGGCGGTAATTGGGCTCAAACTCATTTGCAAATGAAACACAGGAATTGAACAGTAATTCAGATGGGCTCGGGCGTAAGCGGGGATTAGAGTGATGTTAAGTGTTTGCGCCAGGCGCCAGAGCTGCTCTAGGCACATTAGACGGCTGACTAAGTTGGCAAGGGGGCACCGTGCCCATGCCAGGCCCCGTTAACAGTAGGTCGGCCCCCGGGAGGCACAACAATACAGATAATGATAATTCAGTCATCAAAACTGAGGCAGCTTGATTGCACACTTCACTGGGTTTCATGTCCATTGGGCAGCCTCCCAGAATGCTTTGGTTTGGCAGATAAATGTGTCCACTCTTGAATGCTTTTTCCCTTTTTCAATCGAGGGCTCAAGGAGAAAAGGTGAATTCAGATTAATAATTTCTAACGAGGCACCTATCAGTGTTAAGAGACGGGTTATTGTTTGGGTTATTTCGCTTTTTATTACAGGCTTTCATTTCCCATCCTCGCTCGCCCTTATTTATAGCTACGAAATGATAGAGGATGGAGGAGCGTTTCCATTCCGCAGCATGTCTGGTGCCCACATTTTTTCTTCTGATGTTCCCTCATCCTGGCCTTGAACATTTTATTCAGTAACCAGCCTACCAGTTTAATAAGTGCTAAGTGCTTTAACAGTATAGAGGGAGCCTTTTGTATGCAGTAAGCCTTCGTATCAAAACCCTCACACAATGCAGGTGCAACTAAACATAAATGCAAAAATCGTCAGGAAAATGCCTGACCTTCACCCTCTCGGCTTGTATTTTGTGAGTCTAGGCAGAAAAGACGTATTTGCAGCAACCAGCTGTGTGGTAATACCACGAGCTGACACAGTCTTAAAGAGTTCTTGATAAAGCTTTTAAAAGCTGAGGCGGCAGTTGGGTGGGAAAAAAAAAAAACTCACCTCATTGCAAAGCGAGGCCGTGTCTATTCATTAGAACTGTCACAGGCACTTAGGGCTCGTCTGAGTAGCGGGCAGCTAACAGCGTGCCGACAGGGGGTGAGCGCAGCACGGAGGCTAACAACGACATCATCCACACTTTAGCTCAGAACTAGAGTGCACGGAGGGGTCAGCCATGTTAGGCTAAGTGAGCGCTCAGTGGCTAATAGGGCCCATTCCATTTGATCATATAGCCAATCTAACCTGGGAAAGCTTGGCCTGACTGAGGCCTTCTCAGCAGGAGGCGAGGGACAGCATTGTTCGTGCTTGCCATTTGAGTGCCCATGATCAAATGTGGCCGAACTGTAATTCTGAACACAGTGTTTTAAAGTGTCGGTCTAAGAGAACACGAGAAGAAACTGGAAAAAAGACAAATGGAGGATAAAAACCTGTGGAGCTTTCTGCCATGCAACGCGAGAAATACAAAGCCAGCTCTTGCCTGTGCCACGCCAGGAGTCAGTACATAAGCCTATTTACCAGGACGGCCTTGCACTCCTGTATGAATTACATTCCCGTAACAAAACAAAAAAATCTGGCAGCTTATGAATCTGGAACGCTTAGCCTTTACAAGCGACGCACAACAGCACTTGTGCATGTGAACAAGGTTGCATGTTGGAGAGGGATTCCAAAAGTGTGTCAAAAGTAATTTTCGAAGGTTCCTGAAGTTGAAGGATAGAAACAGAAAGGAAAAACAAACCGCAATCCGCATCGTCATCATACAGCGAAGGCGAGAAACTTGCAATGAGAATTATTCGAAGAAATTAACAAAGTAAAAAAAAAAAAAAAGAGGGTGCACAGCTTAAATCGCTCAACAGTTGTGAATATAAAACTGTGCCACTGAAGAATTTGCTCAATGAAGCATTCAGCCTCAGTCGTCTATTGATCAGCTCCTCTCACTCTAAATAAACTTGTTGGGGGAGGGGGGGCAGAGGTACCTGTTACATCAGGCTCTAAATGAACTGCATTACTACAGCACTGCATGAAAGACATTTTTACAATGCATCTTCAAGGACCACAGCAATTCACATGAATGTTTACAAGGCCTGGAGACAGAGTTATTATTGACGCTAACGCTGTATGATTCAGTGCGCCTGGTTATAGTGCACATGTTATCGTTTTGTGTGTGTGCAGCATGATCAATGCCACGAGACCTCGGACGGCAGCTCTGCTAATTAGCACAAGAAGAGCAGAACTCAATAGCAAGCTGTTTTTTTTTTTTTTTGTTCGTGTGGTTCTTTTTTTGTTTTTGTTTCCTTTTTTTCCACAAAGAAAAGAAAGAATGTGCAGGAAGTCTGTGTCATTTTAAGGTTACACTGGATGAAACACATTAGGCAGCATAGACAAAAGAGCCGCAGTGCTGCAGCTGAATAGTTCATAGTTCACACTTTAAGTTAGTCATGTGTATGTTTTATATGTTATGCAAGTTATGTTTCTTCATTTATTTCTATTTTCTTGACCTTCTTAGTATAAGAGGGTATTGGAAAAAAAGAGTCAAATTCCTTGTATGTGCACACCTGGCCAATAAATCTGATTGTGATTCTGATAAACATGTCTGTAAAATCCACTGCTTATCCGATCTGTTGGCCTCTCATCAAAAAAGACCCCGGTGAAAAGTGCATTGTATTTGTGTACACCTTCTATCATGTTTACAGTATCTTGTTTTCAAAGGATAATAAGGATGTTACAGGATGCACTTCCTTGCTTATCCAATTAAATGAGTATTCCCTGAAGCGAAAAACATTTACGAATAAAGCCTAAAAAAAGAGAAATCCTAAGAAAACATAATAAAGTTTACGTGATGGATTATTTTGGCTTTTTTTTTTTTGGTACTAGAATGACCTACAGCAAATACAGAACACTAGTCTGAGGATCTTCGGCTGGTTGTGTGCGAAAACCGGCCGTGAGATTGAAAAGAAGCAGATTCAGGAGCTAAGCGGGGTCGAGCGTGGATAGCAGCTGAATTGAAAGTGAGAAATGTACATGTGATGGCAAAAAAAAAAGAGAGAAGAGAAGAAAAGAGAGGACGAGCACTTAAAGTTGTCCCCCAGCATTTCCTTCCACTCACGTCCCCTTTGATTTGAAGTAGATGTCACAACACTTTTGAACACACACACACACAGACACACATACACGTCCTTCCTTTCAAACCAGTTTTCTCAAAGCAGATAAGAGGCGAAGCTACCTATCTTTCAACTAAAGACACTGTGTACTGTATAAGGCCTCTGGCTGTCCTGTTCTGGCCCACTTTACTGTATCAATAACAAAGTAAAACCTTTAAATGAGAGAGATAAAGCGCTCCTCTGATATCATCATGATTACTACGTGCACCAAACAGTAGAGAGGAGTGTTAGATGGTTTTAGATGTGGCTTGCTGTGGGGTGGGAAGGGGGCAAGCCGAGGCACGCCGGGAGACTCCAGCACTTTCCTGTGTTAGTCGTGTAGATCAGAGGCGCGGAGAAAGGGAAACCTGTGTTTTCACTGATTGATATTGTGATCTAACGAGCGAGGGATCTGTCAGTTGTAATTTTAGATGTTCAAAGATCCTCCGGAGAGGATGCACTCTGAAAAGGAAAACAAAGTACAGGTGAGGCTGTTTTGGCGTTAGCTGGGAGGGCAGAAGGAAAATGAGCGACAACAGCGTCCCGCCTATCGGATGTAAGAGGATGAAGTCTGATCTGAAAGTGTTTTATACAAAACTCTCGGCCTCTTTCTATTCAGAGCAAAATTGGACAATATTCCACATTAGTAAATGTTTTTTACATTTATCTTTGAGATAAAATGCATATCTTATTTTTCTAGAATCCTATTTATCCTCATTGTCTGCCTCTCTCTCAAAATCATCATATTCACTTGCTTTTTATTTTCTGCTGTGTCCAAGAAAGAGACCTCATTTGATTATTTCTATCCAGTGAGTGCTTGTCTGTCCCATTTTTATTCTGCTTTCAAAAGAACTGAGCTATTTTGTGTGTTTTTCATCCTTATTCAAATTTATATAATGTTGCCAAGGAAGCAAGTCTGTTTTTCTTAGATTTAGATTTTTAGAGATTCAGCGATGTTGTCGAGTGGATGAGTCGCCACACAGCATCTGAGCCGATCCAACTGCACAAAATGTTAAAATTGAGTGTGTGTTTTTTTTTTACTGGAGACTCAGTTGTGGTTAAAACACACAGACACTTTCACCTACCGTCTTGCTCCGTCTTGGTCAGCTCGACGAGTTTCTTCTGTTTGAGTGTGTCCACCACGTCCGCCAGGCTTCCTTTGCGGCGCTCAGGGGTCCCGAAGGCGAGGCCGATCACCGGCTCACCGCGGTCCCTGGAGCACTCCTCTGGCTTGGGTGGAGAGGTAGAGTTAGTCCGATAGGGGTAGACTGAGCAGCCTTTACTGCTTTCATTGTCCTGGGAGGCAAATTTAGAGAACCGAGGTTAGAGCTGCTGCTGGGAAACGTCAGCGCTGATGAAGGGTCAATTACTAATCTTAAAAGTTATGCCTTTTTATTTGTTTACATTTGAGGTGACTGAGAGGAGACAGATGCATCCTACAATTTCTTTTAACGTACAAAACGTATCAGTGCAAATAAAAGTAGGGATTTGTAGACATCCATCATCCTTTTTCTCATAATATAACTCTAATTACGACTGATATTTTATTCATTTGTATCAAAGGAACAGAGGAATCACAGTCAGGGTAAAAAGTTTTCTGCAGGGTTTAAACCGTTTTCTGCAGTTAGTTATGAGCAGGAGTAAATTAACTAACTAGTTAATGAATAATGCAACCTTTTTTAACCTTACTTAGAGAAATTCAATGAAGGTGACATTTCCAACTTGTTGATAATCCATGATAGATGTCTAATGGGCCTTTCTATTTTGTGCTGCGTGACCGGAGTGTTTGCTGCCGTTTGCTCCATTGGGTTATAGAAGATAAGCCTTTCAAGACAACCACATTGTCCCACACAACAGACACTTTAGCACAGGTGTTCTAACACGGGGGCTATTTCTGGACACTTTCTCCTCCCCTTACAGAGTGGGGGGATCTCCAAGAACTTTAGGAGGCTTATGTTTCAAAGACAAGGGGCTTTGGCTAACAGCGGGCTCTTAAGACGCCCTTGAAATGGCTCCAGGAGGCCCTGTTGTGCACTTTGTCTTTAAGCAGAAGATGCCTCTGTAATGAGGATTAGGAGATAGTGTGTCACTCGTGGATTGTTAAGGTGTGTTTTTTTTTTTTTTTTTTTCAGGTCCGTGTGTAACGTTGCCGGGGAGTTATACAAGGCCTGGTGGTCTTGGGAGTCATTCAGGGCCTGACAGTCAGATCATATTATAAACCAAAAGGTCACACACTCTCTGCAGCAGACAATGCAAGCCCATGGCTAACCCTGTGATGGTGTAAATTGTCCTTGAGCAAGGCACTGAACCCTGATCTGGCTATTTAGTGGGTGCCACTTCATATAAAAAGGCATTATGCTTAAATGTAAAACTGAAATATCTGTCTAACAGTATCAAAGGCCTCAGTCAGGTTATAATATATCTGTGCCAGCATCTTTTCAAAAATGCATCATACACTAAGGACGATGGTGTGAGAGAAATCTCAAACTAATTAAATGGCATTTTCTTTTAAAACTGGCCTTCAATTGCTGGCCAGTGAACGTTTGGACTTGTTCAACAATTATTTCTTTGAAATCATCCCTCAATGTTGAAGCTGGTGACAAGATGAAGAAAAGGGTTAGGGCTAGGCATAGTATTTTACCTTCTCTGTGCTCAGCTTGTCTTTCCTTTATACGAGTGATTTATTTGATGCTATTTTATTTACTGTTACCACTTCAGCCACTTTAGTACACATTATGTGACAACTTAAAAGGAAAGAAGTTCTCAGGAAAATTTTGACCTTGAAGGTCATGTTGAATTGATACCAAGTTTTGAAATAACTGAATACCTAATTGCCTTTAAGGATGTTGTTACGCACTGAAAATGATTAAATATAACTTTAACTTATAACCTCAAAATAACAAAGTGTAATTATGTCTTAGTAATGCTGAGTAATTCTTTCAGAAAATACGTAGGGCTTTTGTCTAGAAAATATTAAATGTATTCTGCCACAACACTGATACCCGAGGAAAACTTTATTCTCAGAACTTTCCACTTTCCTCAGAGGCTGAAGTCAAACACGCCTCCTCCATTAGGGACCGACAGAACCTGAAGCCAAGTAACACCTCAACACACACATACACACTCTCTCTCACACAGGCTGTGGAGATGAGAAGAACCAAGGGGTATAACTCTCCGGAGGAGAAGCCTCACTGGACTGCCTACAGCACAGCCTGCAGCACACAGACCAGAGAAGACCACTGGTGTGTGTGAGTGTGTGTGTGCATTCAATTGTGCACAATCATCATTATGCATGAGAATTTGCACACCCTGTGTGCTCCTGCATGTATTTCATGAGTGTTTTATGACTGTTGTGCCTTGAG
Organism: Terapon puta; assembly: GCA_028564955.1. Lineage (NCBI taxonomy): Eukaryota > Metazoa > Chordata > Actinopteri > Centrarchiformes > Terapontidae > Terapon > Terapon puta. The sequence goes on along the minus strand of JAOXYL010000090.1, from coordinate 6,031,283 downwards.
TGTGTACACAATGTGTACACACGCTAACCACATTTGTTTTATACATCTGAGTTATAGCAACATATCTCAAGATAAGATATGGTCAATTTCTCAGCACCGTGTGTAATTCACATCTTACCATCGCAGTAGGCACCATGTTCTCCCACTCTGCATCCGACAGCTTCTCTCTGATTGGCTGCAGCTCGTCCGAGTGGGGTTGGTCATGAGAGGAGGGAGACGGTGTGTCCTTCAGGCCCTCCCGCTTGTTGCTGGCCCAGGGCGCATTGTCTTGGCCTGTCGCTTCCTCTTCCTCAGATGGTGGGTGAAAGGGAGGCGTTGCTTGCATCGAAGACATCATTCTGTGGAGGAAAATAAGGACAGGTTTTCATGTTTTGGCCACCAACACACTCTTATCAGTCATGATCAATGATGATATCGAATGTAAGAGGATAAAGTCTGATCTGAAAGTGTTTTATACAAAACTCTCGGCCTCTTTCTATTCAGAGCAAAATTGGACAATATTCCACATTAGTAAATGTTTTTTATATTTATCTTTGAGATAAAATGCATATCTTATTTTTCTAGAATCCTATTTATCCTCATTGTCTGCCCCTCTCTCAAAACCATCATATTCACTTCATATTCAAGCAGAGGAGAGCAGAGAACACCAACACACTCTTATCAGTCATGATCAATGATGATAAATGATGAAAGTGTTGGTATAATGTAGCATGTTCTACTGTTGAAGTCATTTTTATTCATTTTCTTTGTGTTATAACTCCAGAAATGTGCAGTGAAATGTAAATGATTCAATTTATTTTTGTTTTTTATAATTTCTTTGACATTTTTTTATTATTATTAATAAACATTTCCTACAAAGTTTTGACAAATAGTTGCACTTATTTCAGAAAGTAAACCAACTTAACTTAAAACCATTTTAACTGGACTTACAGATTAATTGTACCTGTTATTTTTAAAAATATTAGGCATCATATTTAAATTATGCTAAGTGTGACCCACAGCACTTGTGCACTGCTTGAAGAGGTGTTCTTAACTTCCGTAGCTGCAGCACGGTGGTTGCAAATCAGTACGCACTATAATTCGACCAAGAAATGTGGAGCGCTATACTTTGAGCATATAAAAAAAAAAAAAAAAAAACTCCACCACTGACTACAAAAGCTACAGCTGAGGATTTCAGAACCACAACATTATCTGTAATGCAGACCGTGAATGCTATAAATGTAATTACAGCTCGCTCGCAATTTAAAATACATCATTGTATTTTCAGGATTTATCAGGCTCATTCTGAACGACTTATAATGACTGCAATGCTGAATGTTCCTCACACACACACACACACACACACACACTCACACACACACACACACACACACACACATTAAGCACATATGGCCATGGGGATTATCTATTAATCTATTAAGCAGCACCAAGGCTTATCATCACCTCAGAGCTGTTAAAAAAGCAGACGATGTGCTACTGACTTTCGCAGGAAAAATCTTCCTTATTTGTAATGTAAGCCCCAGGCTGGAAGAGTCATTAGGCTAATTCGTCATTTAGTGTAATCACTTCCCTTTGTTGTGCTATAGTTGTGAGGACTTTCAATGACCACATTTATTCTCCCCTCTCCTGCAGCCTAAACTTAGACCTAAATTCTTGTTTCAAATCTAAATGCAAGCGCATATCAAAGGATTCTTCACATCTTTCTGTCCTTATATGGCTGATTGGTCCATGTAACTAATGATACACTCACACAAACAAACACACACAGTCAAACAATTCCATAGAAGCAACCACACGCCCACACAGAACTGGTGTTAAAGCAAATTGCAGCAGATAGAGCATCCGACTGCCATGAATTGCTTTTGCTCTGTTTCCTGAAAACTAAAACTACACACACACATGCACAAACACTTCACACACCAGTCACACATGAGCAGGCACAGACGCACAACTTCTGTGGAGTAAAACGGGTTGCTGCTCCAGTGTTAGCGCACAGTAAATCACAGCAGGCTGTCCATCTCTGAAATATGCAGCCTCCTGGGTGCCCTTAAACGTAAATCTGACCCTCAGTCAAATGTCAGAAGTGAAAGGCTGCAGTGTGCATGAGTGGGGAGGCAGCAAAAAGGAGAAAACACATGATTTATAGAGGTAGTTGAGAAAGAGGGAGATAAGAGACTGAAGCTAAACGTCAATGTGAGATAGAATGGGAGGAAGAAAAAAATGAATAGGCAGCGAAAACGAGTAAAGAAAAGAAACATGAATAAAGCAGGAAAAGCCTACGCAAGCCATACATCCAGACTGTGAGAGAGAGAGAAAGAGAGAGAGAGAGACAGAGAGAGAGGTGTGGTCTTTAACCGTGGGAGATAACTGTGTCGTGTGAAAGAGCGTATGGGGGTCTGAACGCTGTAAAGTGATTCTCAGGGTCATGACGTTCTGTGCATGTCGTAAGCTTGCCATGACTCTGCTATGCAGGTACTGAATCAGAGGAGGGCTGGGTAGTGTCATGGCGTGAAAACCGAGACCCACTCAACTCTGACCTGAAGATGCTGGAACTCCATTAATAGTGAATCATCGTGAGTGCATCACTTTCTACAGTGGATGTATGTATAGCTCAGTGGATAGCTCAGTGGGCGAAATAAGCCACAATCAATCATTTTATTGCATTCATTATACTATTCATTATTTTATATCTTATTTTTTATATTTTATATATCAGCTCTTTGAAATATCAGCTCTTAAATCATTTTTGTGTCTTTTAGCAACTCTCATCAGCATCACTCTCAGTGGAAGCAAGCAGCTAAAAACACAGTGACTCAGAAACATTTAGCAGCTTAAGAACATGATGTTTCTGTTGAATAATGCTTCTGTTGTCAACAGCATTCAAGTATTATGCTGAAGGAGAATCTCTTTGTGCATATCAATTAGTCCAGATCATGACTAAAACAACAAAAAGATTCCCTCAGAGGCATTTAGTGATGAGTATGGTTGAGTTGAATAGTTACAATACTCAACAATATATATAGCTTTTTTACAAATAAATTCTCTCTCTCTCTTTTTTTTCCTCCACCACAACAGCATCACATCACCTGGGACACTTATGCTAGTCACAGGAGAGATAACTAATTTCTCCTAAAGTCTCTGTGAACTCTAAATGTGACCTTGAAATGGTTAAAGCATGTTTTGTGTTAAAAGCGTTTTCTGGAAGTTTTTTATCTATGTTTTACAACTTACACTTATGCAACACTCCATCCACAGTCTAATGCGACTAATTGGAACTGCAACAGGTCCGAGGTTTCAGTTTCTCCAGACCTTCGCTGTTTTACTCAGTGGCATGAGTACATGAGATTATAAGACCCCAGACAACCAGCAAACAGCGAAGCACTAATCCACGATCAACTCCTGCAATCCACACTGGAGCGAGGAGAGAGCAATGGGGAGAGAAGGGAGAAGAGGGCCTATATTTAGCCGACTATATTGCTGGTGCTGTGTTTATGGGGGAGCTTCAGACCTAGTTTCTTGGAACTGGTGTCTCATATGGCCAGGAATGCCCAGCCTCATAACTCGCTGCCACTGATATGGTTTCATCATGCAACAGTACAAGGGTTTGTTGGTAAGCATGCCACAAGGCCTTTTTGTGATTGGTCGGAGCAGGAAAACAGTACACTTTGCACACTCCGCATTGGGCAAAGAATGACATTGCTACTGTTTGGATGACTCCATTGTTTAACTAACACGGGAAATGTTTAGCATTAACAAGTCATTGCTGCGGGATGAGCTCAGTTTAGTAGTATGGTAGTTTTTTGTCACATGGCAGTGAAAATTTGTTTCCAGCGCGGCAAACACATATTTGTTGCCGAAACTATCATTCTTTTTTCCTCACACAGTTGAACCAAATTACAGACGGTTTTCAATGAATTATGACTTATACAGCTGTTCACATATTTGTTGCTACATTCAAATGCTTTTCTTTTTTTTCCCCACTTTTTTGGCAATGGAAATAAACGCTGCTGCTAATGATGTGGAAACATACATTATGTAAAAAAAAGACAGAGACAGAAATGATGACAAGGAAATCATTGCTCAAGTGTAAATGAGAAACAACTTCAATAACTCCATTCACGACAAAACAGAGTTGGAATGATGTGCCAAACATCAGGTAGAACAATAATGGGCTGTAATAGCAGAGGAACTCCCACCCAGCCCATTGACGTGTTGCCATCAGCCCGAAGCTCTTACTGTCAAGACATGAGGAAAAACAGAGATATTCTGTGTTGTACTTTGGGATGTCAGCCATCACTAAAACCGGACATCACCTCTTTTGCATCACAACTGCACATTTTTCCTACTCGGAAAAACTGCCTTTTTATGGTTAAAAAAAGGTTCACTTTCAAGCTGTTAAAAAAACATAGATGGGCATTATAGGAAAACAAGCATATATTTGTCCAAATGTCTGAAAAATGAAAAGCATTTTGGTGGATGTGAGCTTTTCTTGCGACCACAGCTCTTATGCTTGGTCATATCGGGTCCTTCCCCACTGAGACGTAGGGAGAAATTGAGTGATCATAGCTGAAGGAGCAACCCTCTCCCAGTGAGACCAGGAGAAGAATGAGTTTGGCTACTCTCAGGAAACAGTAATGTGACGATAATGTTATGCTGATAGCTGAAAAACAAATTCATTTTCACACAAATCGCCTTGAGGCGCTCCAAAAGCCTCTTCATATTGTCAGACCTTGAGAAAAACATTGTCCTCTTCCCCTGAAAGCAGTTCTTCTGTCTAAGATATTTCTTGAAAAGTGATACCGGTGAGATTGCATGCTTGTAAAACTAAACAGAGCACACACTGTTAAGGAGAGAGTCTTCATTTTTCAACCTCGTGCTGTTTTTTCTTTAGGAGTGCGACATCAGGTTCAGAAGATCATCCCTAAACTGAGGTTAACGTCTCAGCTGAATAACACTAGCACATGCTGTACGCCTAAGGAAATTAGTGAACATAATGAAGGTATGCTCAGTATTGTTACTTACTGTTGCCTTTGAGCATTTCGGTTTGAGTTCCCTCCCCTCCTCTGCTACCTATGGACATTGTTGTAGCCTTTAGCTCAGAGACACATGCAATAAACAACTGTTGCTCGCGGACAGATATCTAAATCCCCCTTCTTAAACGTGGACAGTAACTTAGAATCCCTTTGTGCGAGGAAGAAAAACGAAAACCGGGGTCGGAATTTGGCAGGAAAGCGTCGTTCAGATCTGGCCTGGAACCTGGCGACTTGGCAGAAACAATCAGGCATTGTGGAGCGTGGACGGAGAGGGACCTGTGACAGATGAGAGCGGGAGAGAGAGGGCCCCCTCTTAGAAAAACAGTACACAAAGCGCCATTCACAACCCAGGTCCCTTCTGCCACTTGTGGAGCGAGAGAAGGGCTCCGACAAAGGCCTCCGACTCGACCAATTGGGTGTAAAATCTCCAGCCGTCCCAGCTGGATGGAACTGAGGAAGTGGGAAATACCAAAGAGAAAGGGAGACAGAGAATGAGAGGAGAAGGGGGAGGAAAAAAAAACAGCGGAGGAAGAAAACTGAGGACTTTCCTTGGAATTGTTTGTCTGTTGGACAGCCCCAACAAGAAAATATGGTGAGAGAAAAAGCAAAAGGAAACTGAGGGTTTAATAGAAAAACAAAGGGTCCCTCTGTAAACGCAACCAGAGAGCTAAATCACTGCAGATATGACATTATTGGTGCTATCTCTGGAACAGCATTTAACAACAACTGTCATTCTGTTCGCCTTGATCAAGGACCTGAAAGGATAATTAGTAAGTACAGACAGACAAAGTTGAATGAGAAAGTCTGTTTGGGTCATAATTTTACAATTAGGCCTCGTTTTCTTTCCCAAATAGGGATGATAAATCAGCAGCTGTTTATTTAAAAGCTGTATGATCATCTTTATGATTTCCTTACAGGAATGCAGCCACCTACACGAATTTGGCTGCTTTCAGTACAATACTATCATGACCATCAACTGTAATGATGGCCAAACATACAACATTACAATTCAAGTCTGACTTACCCTTTAAGGGGACACTCAAGCGTTTTTGTGTTCCACAAAGCTGAGCAACTCGCAAAGAGGCAGAGATGTCCTGATTTTAAATCTTTAAAGGGACCAGCTTTGAAAAAAAGAAGGATCCATCACCTCTCATAATGCAACTGGATAGCATGTATCATTAGACCTCCTGTCTCCTCAATGCACACTTCCGAGACTAACTGCTGTGGTGAAATTGCTTGGTGTCCATCAGTGAAAGTGTGTGGCGTACCAGGCAACTCCCAGGTGTGAATGAGTACCAGGGCGTTGCTAAAAAAGAACATGTGTGCTTAGCTACATTCCCTGGATAAATAAATGAAAAAAAAAGCTTGAAGAGAATTGGCCTTATATGAGAACAGCTCTCCCAACGCCTAAATCTTGGGTTTGTCTGGACTCTCATTAGATCATCGTCGAGTGCTGCAAACAGAGGGCACTGTCATAGGTCAGACATGAGGAATGTGAACACACACACACTCCACTGTTTTCTCCCAGAGATTCCCTCGTCCCAGCGCTTTTGCCCAAAATAGAAACGTTCAATAGCGATGCCAGTTACCCCCAAACCAGCCCATTTCGTCACTGCCTTAATAGCAAGAAAAGCAGTTTTGTTTTCTGAAATTCCAGCCCATTAGCGTGGACTCGACTGAAAGAGGCCACTCTGTGTCCAGCAGATCCAACAAGTAGCTGCTCTATTTCAGAGCTGGAGGTGCTTATCGCATGCGACTGCAGGTATTCTCTGACCTTTTCGTGACTTAAGTGAAACAATGGAGGGAGGTGAGCAGAAGGCGGATGCTTTGCGCGATGCTCGGGTCAGAGCAGCGCGCACATCAATCAGCCGTGACGACCAAATTCTCAGGTAAACAGAGGTCATTGTGTTACCACCAGTGTGTTACGCTGGAGAGCTCTATGTATTTGCCTCACTACAAAGTGTTTACAACCTGAAGTCACGCCGAGGGAGGGTGCAGAGTGAGACTAAATCAACTCTTATTATATCGTATAACTTCAAAACAGTAAGAATATATTGTGTGACAGAAACAACTAAATATGTGCTCAGAAACATGTTTAATGTTTCAGAAATTGATTGTCTTTCCACCCTCTAGAGTAACATTTTGTGTTCCCATCATTATTACCATCAGTGGTTTGTTTGGAAAGAACTGAAAAGCTATTAAGGGATTTGTATGAAACACTGACAGCCAGAGATTTGTCTACTGTAAGGCTACAGAATTTGCCCCAGGGATCAAGGTAGCTATATTTTTAATATCTCTGGTTATTAAGATCTTGGCAGGCAATATTGAAAATAAAAGTGTTGAACCAGATTTTTTTGGAAGAGCATTTTTGCTTTGGCTATGTATTAGCAACAAACCAATAATGTCATTTGTTTGTTTTTTTAAACCTACCATTTAATCTATAAATAGTGCCTTGATTTAATTTTAAAAGATTATCCAGATATATTAAATGTAAAGTTACATTTAACATGATAAAAATGTAATCTATTTTCAGATAAATATAAGACAAAAATCACATTACAATGATGCCCAAACTGTTTGATTGACAGGTGACGTCTGAGGGGCAGCTTAGTTCCATAAAAATATAAATATGTTAGTGAGTAAACCAGTGACACATCCACATTACTTCAGATCCCACAGGAAGATGGCACCAAAGAATGGCTTGTCTATCTAACAAATTGATATTCCAGAATGAACAGTTGGGGATTTTTCTTCCAAAGTTCTTAAAATGCAATAAGAAAGAGTTTTATGTTAGCCACTAGGGTCAAAAGTATTGTTTACTGGTGCTTGTAGTAATTTTCTGAGAATCATATCATCATTTTGTTTTTAATTCAATCTCTTTCAATTTGCTAAAACATATTTATTCCCCACTTGCTGGAGAAAGTCACTTTACCTAGTGTCCACAGATTATCTGAATACTCATAAACATAGCAATTTAAGGATTTTGTCTCTCATCAGATGCACACCTGCAGCAAACATGGAGTTTGATGTCTCCATTCGTCCTACCGATGGAAATTCTTAATCAAAGCCAATGATGGAACACTCAAAAAAACATTATGAATGTCTTGCTTGTACAGTGGGCGTAAACACACACCACTATGCCAGGTCTCTGTGTTCAGGAACCTGGACCAAAACCGCAGACCCCAAGAAATCCAGAAGTGGCCTTATTGACCAACACCCTCCCTTGTGCTTGTTATTTTTCCTGGCTCACGAACACACCCCTAGCTAACACAAATACAGTACACATATACATTTATCTAGTTCATGGCAACGATGCAGAGTAAACCACTGAAGAAACCATTGAAGACCAAAGTCAACACTCAGTGGCTCAATAGGACTGTTTGTTACCTGCTACCTCCCGCCCACGAAAGGTAGAAGACCTGGTCAGCGTGAACATTTTGTGTCTCAATCCTTCATGTTGACCAAATTGTCCCGGTAGATTTTAGTTTTATCAGCAAGAATGATAAGATGACTGAAAAGACTTTAAAGATGCCAGAGAGGTTTCCAGGAAGTTAACAGATGAGAGTATGAACAGATGTATCATCAGCATAAAAATTAAAATAAATATTGTAAATGAAAATTACTAGACCCAAACATTTAGTTTAAAAACAGGCATGAAACTGACCAAATAGAAGAGGACCCAGACTAGAACCCTGAGGAACCCCATAATTAGCTGTTTATCAGACAGACAATAACAACGTAGCACCAACAGTGATAAAGGTGATTGCAGTTGTGTTTTTGGACCTCACTGACCAAATTTCATTGTCTTTAGTCATCAACCTTTTTTTGTTTGTTTGCTGGCAGAGACTGAAAAAAATTGTTTGCCGCTTTACACACAAGTGAGTTGAAGAGTGAGTCTGTTGCACTAAAAGCCTTGTTAAAATCTTAGCTGTGCACCTCTTGTAATTTTTTCATCGCTAAAGTCGCTAAAGACACCCGAATCATAATATTGTAAAAGCGTGAGTCAGTGGGCCATAGGCTCAATCCCTACTGTGTTGCCTCATTCTGCAACAGAAATTGGTGCAACAGAGATTAAATGCAAATCTAAGATTATATATATTATATCTTTCATTAGTACTGAGCTGAATTAAAAATGCAACCTTTCAGAATAAAGTGCATTGTAAATTCACAGTTTGTGTAAGATACCAACATATTTTGTGGATAAAGCCAAGTTGTTATTCTGTCTGATCTAAATGTCCTAATTTTTTATGCACACTTTCTTTGTTTAAATCACTACACTGACACTTACTCTGCTATCCTTTCCCTCTATCGTATCTCTTTCTCCTTACCTCACTTTACCTCTGATCTATATCAGATTAAAGCACATACAGCTTGCCATTTGACAAACACCTTACAGTAGGTAATACGTTGTTTATCAGCAGGAGCTGATGCAGCAGTGAGGCACCACGTCCTCTCACTTCAGGTCACTATCCTTGTTATCCCACCGGTTACCTTTGGCCTCCACATAATGCCACTGTGATGCGCAAATAAGCTTGTTATACAAGTTTAAATCCTTGTTGTGCATTGACCTCTCCATATAGCTGACAGAAACTGTAAACAAGAGGAAATCCGGTTAAATTAAGAATATAGGCGACACTATAGATAATCTTGCAGGGAAGAAATTAACAGAGATTAACTGTCAACTGAAATCATCCATGCTTAAAAAAAAGAGTTTATCTCTGTCTGTAAAGAAGATGCATCTGAATATTTTAAGCACCAAAAGGAATGCAAACATATTTACTGTGCTATATGCTTTATAGAAGCCCATGACGATACGACAGCTGCCCTCACGCATTTTTCATTGCATTAGCCCTGAGGCTAGCAGCAGAAAAAAGTGTGCTTCAATAAGTCATTACAGGACACAAGGGTCTCACCACAGCTAACAACAATCATCAGACATCTACGTTTAATGTTTTGGTTTAATGTGTTGGTAATCCACACATATATAATTCAGTTAAAGTTGAGCTGAGAGGACGTGATGGCTCTGAGGGACAAAATCTCTCCAAAACACAAAAGTGGAGGACAATTATGTTAAATGTTAATTAGTTTCAGTGCTTGATTTGGTAACAGAGAAATACAAGCAAAGACATCATAGACCATGTTCATGTTCTTAATTAGAAAATCACTGCCATCCTAATGAACAGCTATTTCGTGACACAAGTGCAGAGAGTATGCAGACCCTCTAAGACCCTCCAAAAGATCAGAAAGCTCAATTAATGAATATACACCTTTTATTTTTGCTCATTCAAATAAATGGTATATTTGTAATACTACTGTTGCATGGACAGATTTGGACTTTAGATTGCATCCTGGGTGGGAAAAAAAAATAAAAATATAACATTGCTCTGGACAAAAGAATTAGAATCAAACATGGTGCTCTAGAGTGTAACATCATCTGCAGGAGCGTCCAAACAGGTGGCTTTTAAAGCGCCCAGGAGGCGCGAAAGCCTGCTAATCCCAGATTAGGACTGACAAGTCGTTTCACTGGATGCCCCCATTGTAATCCCAGTTGCCTCTCTATCCCCTGACAATGAGCTTTGTTCCCTATCTGAGAAAGAGCTTTTAGGATTTCCTCAGCTTTGTTAGCATGAAATGGCTACATTATTCAAAGGCATGCTACCGTCGGTCGGTTAAAAAAACAACATATTTTTATTCAATTATTGACCAGCCTGAATGTGTAATGTGTACAGATGGTTCCAACAAGTCATCTGTGCTCAGAACACAAGATTTAATTTCTCCTGATTTTGGCAGGATATAACTCTGCCACATATAGACCTATCAGGAGAAAGAATGGAGATGTGCAGGAATGTAATTACATTTTGTAACACATCTGGCATTCATGTGACCGTCTTATTCATCCATGTGGTTGTGAAGCACCATAGCATATAATATAAAGTTACAATTAGTATAGTATAAAATTATGTTTTCATCATTTTCCATACATAACTGTCATGAATTTTACATATTTTCCTCTTCTTTATAACATATAAGTTTCAGTACATATGTTTCAGTACATATTGCTGAACTTTGAGTCCCTTGGGTACTATGAGGTCATTCAGAGTTGGCTTCAGAGACAGCTGAACTTCTGCTGCTGCCCTCTGACAAATTTAACTGAATCAAATCTATTTTTAATCAGTTCAGCTTTGCTAAATGAAGGGTGGTGTATCTGGGCATTTATTACATTTTTTAGGACAAATGACCCAAATGACAAAAAGAACATGACAATAAACATGGGCAATAAAAAAACATAACAAATGAGGTCTTATTATTGTAATGTCCGGTACCTAAAATGTCAAAGAACGCTTCTGTCTTTTATCTTCAAAATGCTGTCAGGTCTGGTTTTGATAATAATGATGTATGCTGTAATATAATTAAAGTTTTATTTCTTGTTGAAGTTCCTTTCATCTGCTCTGCACAAGAAAGACTAACAAAACCCCAAACAAAAAATGTGATATTGAATTTAAGTTAGATTTATCTTTTTTCTACAGAGGAAGTATTAAGACAGAGGACAAGTGAGGGAGGTAATGCTGAACCAGCACTATAAATCCTCTCCAGGAGTAGTTGCCCTTTTTTGCGGCTGAGGGCATGTCAGCGTCCCCCAGCATGTGGAACTGTCACAATCCAACCTAATCCACTCCTCAGTGTGTCACCTAGTAAGGCTGAAGCCACTCATTACATGTACATATGTGTGTTAAAAAAAAAAAAAAAAAAAAAAAAAAAAATATATATATATATATATATATACAAAGA